>JAAGNO010024268.1:9686-30186 GCA_033439905.1 Ceryle rudis
CCTTTTCCGATCTGCAAAAGCCAGTGGCCTTCCACCCGTTGCTCTCAGTGAACTAATTTTAAGGAGTCTATGGAGGAAGTTAAGAAAGAGAAAAGTCTGTTTATCCTTATAAAATTTTTAGGGAAACACAGAAAGTCCCCTCAAGGCTCCCCATGGTGAAATGATGCTATTCTTCAGGACCCTTTGTCTACATTAGTTAACCAGGGACTTACAAAATCTCTTTGCATTCCTACATTCCCTGGCATGCACAGAGCCTCCAAAATCTCAGCATGGAATAGGAGATGTAATTCATTAATATTTATTATGCTCTCTATAACCTCTGAATGGAAGACACTGTAGCACAAGGAAGTAGTTGCTGATGTAATTAAAAGCTGGATACCCTCAACACCTTCTTTGAAAATTAAGTATTTAATTATCTAGAAATATGAAATCTGAAAGAAATGTAGAATTAAAATGCTTCACTTATGCTGCAGATGGCACCAAGCTCAGTCGTACAGTTGACACTCCTGAGGGACAGGATGCCATCCAGAGGGACACGGACAAGCTCGAGAACCACATATGGTTCAACAAAGCCAAAGGCAAGGTCCTGCACTTGGGGCAGGGAAGTCCCCAGTACTGGTATCAACACAGGCTGGGGGGATAAAGGGATTGAGAGCAGCCCTGCAGAGAAGGACTTGCAGGTACAGGTGGATGAAAAGCTGGACATGAGCTGGCAATGGGCGCTCACCGCCTAGAAGGGCAACTGTATCCGGAGCTGCATCAAAAGAAGCATGGCCAGCAAGCTGAAGGAGGCGATTGTCCCCCTCTCTGGGGTCCTCAGCACAAGACAGACATGGACCTGTTGGAGCAGGTCCAGAGGAAGCCACAAAAATTATCAGAGGGATGGAACACGTCTACCGTGAGGAAGCATGTTAGCTTAACTGTTTAGGCAAAGAACTGGACAGGACGGAAACAGTGTTAGAAATGTAAGCAGAAATAAAACCCGTCCTAGAATGTTTATTTACTGGCACTTATAAGGGAAAAGTCAGAGCGGACTGAGAAAGATCTAGTTATTATTGACTCTTTCTATACATCACAGTAATACAAAGTTCAATTTGTGTTACTAGTTCAGTTGCTCAGCTGATGTGTAACTTGACTTGTGGGGAAAGAAAGAAATATTCCCTTGTGTAAGGCTGGTAGGGTTTACTGTGATAACCTCAACCTCTCTACAGCAGACTCAGCTTTTAAGAATCATCTTTGCTCTCCTCCTGTGTCACATTATAATAGTGGAATCTTTATGGGAAAGTAAAATCATGTGTTATGCATAATATGAAACTGAGAAACAAAACAGAAATCTCAGCAATTGGATTTTTAATGGAGTGAGGGATAAGAAAAAAGGAATAGGCATCCTGAAAGTCAGTTTTGGAAATTGCCTGATGCTTAACATTTTGAAAGTATATAGTTTGAAGGCAGAGAAAACAAAGTTTTCAGAATAATTTCTTGGCAGCCATACTTTTAATATTTGTGATACCACATTCTGAGGCTGTATTAATACAGTAAATCTGTTTTTCACTCTGTATGTAAATGTACATTTCACCCTGCTACAGCAAAGGCAGGCAGAGCAGGATTATTTCTTTATTCTAAAGAACCAAAAGTAGTCTGTCAGAAGTTGGGAAGCATTTATCGTGTAGAATTCATTCAGGACTGCAAGATACTATGCATTACTATATGATTACTAATCCCTCCAGTCAGGGGTATTGTTTCAGAGCTCCTGTGAAGAATTAGGAGAGCTGATCACAGAACTCCTAAAGCAAAGCAGCTCGGCCTTTCAGCAGCAGACTGCCCACGCCCTAATGCACGCTTTAAGGATGCTCCATTGCCAGCACTACCCTCCCTTCCCAGTCAGACCATCACTTTAGAAGCCAGTCCACGCTATGATCGAAACACATACTTTTTGTGTCAGACATTTTGGGTGCTTGTATTCATCAAAGCATTCAAACAGAGTTAGCACAGCAGGTGACAGGAACCGCAGGCAAGCTGAAACTTGTATTTTGATCACATAAGAAAGAAGTGCAAGATCACTGGGAAAAAGGATAAGGGAGGAGGCTGCAAAAATTTTGTCTGCTCCCTTTATGAAATCAAAGCGTTTCTGGGAACAAATGAAAGGGGACCACAATACTCAATGGTCATTGATAGAGGAGAGCTGCTGATTTTACTACTTTCCTTTGATAAATGACAGATGTAAATGACCAAAAGTTTGGCCACATCTGTCTTTGACTCGTTTGGTAGATAAAACAGCAAAGCTCTGAGCTTTCTGCTTTCAACAATTTCCTCTTTAAAAAGAGTCCAATTAAAAAAACCCAAACAAACGGGGGGGGGGGGAACAAAGAAAATGACTGAAAAGTTTAAGACAAAATATACTTTTAGTGACCTATTCATGAAGAGTTTGTTTATTAAAACCATTAACTGAAACATTTGCCTTTCCTCTGTCAAAAATATGACTTTCTAGTCTTTTCCCTTTTTGTTATCCACATCCCCATCAAGAGTGGGGCCAGTGATCTGTCTTGAGAATGGGTCACAGGCAGAACTGGCCAAGAGCTTTTCAAATAATCAGATGCAGAGATCTGACTATGTATTTCTCCTATAAAGATAACACTAAATTTGACACTGCTGAATTCAAAACAAACTGGTAGTTTTCACTGCAATTTAAGTCTTTTTCCATACTACTACTCATTTGAAGCATGTTCTTCATCTGCAGCTCTCCAAGATTCAAATGATTTGGGCAATTAGAAGCAGAAAAGCTCATTTTGCCTAGGCTCTGAATCAAACAGATATAAGGCATCTTTCTGTCAAAAAAACTAGCATTCCCATTAACAAGGCAAATTTTCAAATTAAAACCAGTGAGCTAACAACAGTCTTTTTTTCAAACAAATTTAGGATTTATCCTCATAATTCTCATTAATGTTTTCAGGATTAAGACAGGGCTTGCAGTCAAAACTGCACACTCCAAAGACCGATGTGAAGGCTAATAAAGACAACTGACACATGCAATAAGATTTTCAGACGACCTGAAAAATGTATTCTCAATCCAACTGGGTCATTAACTTGTCATTCAACATCCTTGTCAAGGTGAGTTGCTAGACACTTGCACTAGCAGAAGTCAGGGCAGCAGCACTACAAGCTTCTGCAACATCAAAGTAAGCCACCAAGGCCACTTCAGGAAAAATCTCCAAGGGCATCTGAAAGCACTGCAGCTTTAACCAGCCCTTCTAACATTTTCATTTACTCTGATTAAAACAGAAAGGGGGGTGGGGAACGGACAACAAACTGTCTTGAAGTACAGTTATTTAACATGATTAGGTGCTTCCTTGAGAACAATACTTAACGCAGCTCTGTCTTCCCCTCTCCCAGACCAAGCCACAGTTCCTGAGCAGCTACAGTGGTGCAACAGCAGGTAAGAAGACAGCACGAAGAGGGCAGAACACGTCCGGTCTCCTAGCTGTAGTTAGTTCAAAATATGAACTGCTTTGGGTCATCAGCAGTTGTTATGCCTTGGAAGATATTCCCAAGTGGTCTGACTGACACAGACACAGCCCTATACACTGGACTAACCACCTGTCAGCACATGCAGCTGTTTTGCAAATTAAAAGATAGTTTTATATAATGTCCAAAACGATGATTTGAGACTATCTCTATCGGAACAAGGTTAGAAAAGATGACTTAGATGCTGTGAAAAGCTTTGGCTGGGACTTGCTAAGTTTCATTTTGTGAAAGAGAATGTTGATAACATTGCTCACGAGGTACAGCTTGTAATACAGATATAGGAAAGGCAGGGTGAAGTGAGGTGGCATAGGAATGGAAACAGCCCAGCTCCAACAGAACAAAAATTTACTCTCCTAAGAAACAAGATAAATCAGGGCTGCACAACATCGAGCTGCCATGGATAGGCTACCTGAGATACTCAGTCCAATTAATTTAAAATCACCTTTTATACCTACACACTGTGCTGAAAAACTGCAATAAAAATCCATCAGACCTTTGTAGAAAAAGCTCCAAATAAATTAGTTTGGGAACAGACAGAGAGACTGGTCCTTATTTTTGAAGGAAGTAGACGTTTGTTAGTACTACCCACTGTGGAATAAATACTACTAATACTATTAATAATAATAAAGGATGAAACCCGTGCTCAGAGAAAGTACTAAGGTTTGGTTCCTCAGATGCTGAAGCAATGAATTAAAGCAAAAGTAGATACACAACTTCAGAAGTGTCCACTCCATACAGTCAGCTAGATCAAAGCCCTCAAAAACCTCCAGGAATTGACATCAAGATCAGTATCATAATGCAACACCAACGACAGCCTTGAGAAACAAGTTCTGTGATGACTACATCTCAGGTATTTATATTGTCAACTGAGGACAGTAGATAAAAAAATGAATCCCATAGAGAATCTGAAAGGTGTGACTCAGCTGTACTGATAAGGACTCCTAAACTTTCACATAGTAGTTTTCCTTATTCTGTTCATGGAAGAAGAAATGTCCTTGCAGAATGTGCCAGTGACTTGAATAATGCACACACTTTATTAAGAATCAAATGGCTAAATAAAAACACGTACACCCTAACAAGCAAGAAAAGCAATTATTATAGCCAAACCTAGTAGAAATCAGTAACGCTACGTAACTGCCAGACTGTGCAATGATGGCATTTGTCAGATCTCTCCAGTTCCATACAAACTAGTGTTCAGTAGCAAATCTAGAATTTAAAAATGTTTCTCAAAAGCACTCTAGTGATCATTCTGCTTCTAAGACAACATTTCCAAGGGGTAGCCTTTACTGACAGATTTCTCCAAGTTCGATGTTTATCAGAAATTTTTCTCACCGGAACTCATGGAAGCGTTTCATCATTTAGTATCACCTAAGGGATAACATGAAAGTGTCGCATGTGAAGAATTCTGCAGGACTGCCGGATGGCACTGCCAGGCTCGGGTGACTGCTGCCTTTGTTAAGTTCCAGTCTGGTAACACTGGCAGGTATCATAGGTAAAACCAGCTTTGGACATTTGGCTATTTCATTACAGAATCACTCTGGAATTAGATTAAAAGAACTGTCCCTGACATAATACAGTATGCTAATTGTAGCATCAGGTTAGTAATTCAGAGATTTGCCAAGAGCAAAACAGAACGTGGCTGGGTGAAATACCGTCCTGGAGAAGCAGCAGAGGAGCAAGGTGCTACCTGGTATTGAAGGGTGAGTTCAGTCATTGAGAAACTTTGGCATAGTTCTCAGATGTTTTTTGATGTAAAGAACCACCACTGGCATTTACTCAGGCAAAATGCTGCTAGTGTTACGTACATAACTTTTGAATAATATTTTGCATATTACCAGCACTGGACTGCAGCCACTTGCTATACCCTACTCCAAAGTCAGGACACGCAGATCGCTGGCACTGCCTGGTTAAACCAGAGAACTGCCACTTGCAGCAAGGACTTGGCAGATACGTGTTGGACTGTCTCTAAAGTTTATTCTCAAGGTACACAAAACCAAGGATAACGAGTTTAAACAGGCATCCCAATGACTAAGAATACAAGACAGCCCTAGAAATTTTGTGGCCTTGAACAACATTTGACTCTTTTCCCCCTTTTGCTTTTTCTTGAAAGAACAACTGACAAGTGTACAGGTGAAAGGTAGGGTAAGATTTATGAGATCTTCACATCTGGTATAAAGGCCAAGCAAAGACCTAGAAGGTCAGTATTGACTCACAGAAGAAACTCCAAATGCTGCTGGGAATAGCAGCCAAATGGTGAGATACAGTAAGTGAAATTTTTTTGGTGAACAATTCACAAACCAGTTAACTATCTCAACTTGAACTCGGGAAGACTGGATAATAAACTGAGGGGGCTGCTAGTACTGCACACGAAACTAGAAACATAGAAACCAAGTGTTAGGAACACAGAATATACTTTGTTAAAGAAAGACAGAAAGAAAGGAAGAAGGGTCAGCCACGGCTGACCTGTACACAGATACCAAGTAATGCTGTCGAGCACAAGAACAAAAACAGTATGGAAACCAATATGAGTCACAAACATCTTAGGAAACAGTTATAAGGATTTCCTTGGATAGATATCTCCTATACTATCTGGGTCAGATTTACCCTCAGCAAGATTGATCATGATAATTATAAGTCCATTAAACTGACCTAGATGCAAATGTTCAGGATTTTAGAAGAAATAAAGCAGGAAGGTAATCTGAAAGTGTGACAAACTGCAGTATGGGTTTGGTAACAAGAAAACTGTTTCAAACTGATGCCTCCCATAAACAATCCAGAGGAAATTACAGCAGGAAATTAACTTTGTGTAGATACAGAAGAGAGTAAAATCAGAAATGGAAAAGAGTTTTGGTTTGTCACTTTGCAGCGGCATGCACATCCTATAGCATGTCTAAGACAGCCATGCTAGAACCTTTAATAAAATAATTCATTTTCTAGACAAAGGAAATCTTGACACAGCATCAAACAGGAAGCAATGGTAGTTGGAAGAGATGCATATTAGTTCCTAAATTAATAAAGCAGTTTAAGAGCTGGCTAAAGGTGAAACTCCTCTTGGTTATATAGAAAAGACTGAGGGTTGATACAAAATTCATAGAACTGAATGTAAACCAGTTTTTGGGACTGGGTTTACTTTACATCTCATTAATATTGTTGGCAGGAAATGCACAAGTGTACTAATGAAATACACTCCTAAGGCAAGCTGGCAGAATACTGGACACATAACAGATCATAGTATCATAAAATGAAAGCAGGATAACTTAGAAGTAGAAAACAGAAATAGGATGAAATTTAAAAATGAGATGCAAGACCTGATATGATCGTACAAGGGATGTACAATGGGAGATTATCACTTGGAAAAAAAAAGGAGAAACACCTTGTACTAATCAATTCTAAACTGTTTATAAACCAAAGTGACACAGTAAATGAGAATGTAAAGCATATCAGGGAGAGAACTACCAGTGTAGTTGCATGCAGTGCTAGAGAGAATTTCTTTAGTATAGTACACAGTATTCAGGCTTTATACTGAAGAAAGAAACTGCTAGCGGCTAAAGTCCAGAAAATGAATGCTTGGTATCTGCCCCATTAGCGTGGACATCCCACTGCTGGAATGCGTGTGAGCTGGAGAAGGGCTGGCATAAGTGAGGTGCTGCACCCCTGGCTGTATACACAGAAATGTTGGGGGAGGAGGAGGAAAGCAAGTTTGTGGATACAACCATGAAAATGAGTGTCTGCAGAGACAACACCCTTGGGTCCTGCTGTGCTGGGCTCACCCCCCCCTGGGTTTGACAGCCAGGAAGTGCTACTTGACTTTCATCTGCCTTCCCTGGATCTGTGCAGAGTAATATCAGATAATCCTGGTATAACTAATGATCCAACCCTCCAAAGGTTAAGTAACTTGGCTTAAATAACCAAGCCAAATAAAGGTTGAACTGGACTGGGAACAAAGTAGGCAGACAAAAAGGAGAACAAATAGCCCAAGAACAATGAGATACCGACCGCAAGTAAAATTGTACAACAACCATCAGATAAACATTTCAAAGCCTCCTTAAACTAAGAGTAGTAGAATAAGAAAAATAGGTGCTACCTTGCACAAGCTCAAGTTTCTGCACACGTGAAAAGTCTGAAGTATGGTTTAAGGCACTTTTACCAGAGAAGTGAATGCTCCCAGTACACAGGGCTAGCAAGCAGTGTGGCACATTGAGCCTGATAAGCTGTTCAGAGAACAGTGACAGGAACTACCCAGACTGAGAAGACTACTAGGTGACAGTATTTACGAGACCTGTCAAACACTAGAATGTAGCTTAAAGAATGAATTTGCTATGGATAAACTGTACAAATTGAGGTAGAACCAGATACCGTTTCTCTCCCCATTTGGACCCCCAAAATCCCAACATTAGAGATGCTTTCCTTTTCTTACAGAAGTAGAGCTATTAGAAATTACAAACTGTAGACTAGACACTATCTAGAAAAAAAGGAAGAAAATGGGAGACAGACAAGAAAATTCTAAGCTGATATTCTTACATAGCTACTATTTAAAATGGATGAACTGGAATACTCTTGACAGCACATGATTCATGGGAGAGCACAAGCACAGAATCTGTAAACTGATGTGTAAGTATTCTCTATAACTACTGAACTTGTTTAGCTTTTTATCAGAAGCCATTAGCTAAAAAATTGTCTTCCAGAAACCAGAAAGTTGAGTTTGCCACATATATTCCTATTGCTATTTCTCAGTTAGATTTCTGGAACCATATACCAGAAAGCGTCAGGTGACCAGGAAGTGTCTGATGACCAAAATTATGCAAAGAAATAAATGATTGTCTATGTCACATTAGCTCTTTCTGATGGTTTGTTTTCATTTTTTTTTTAACATATAAAACATATAAGGGTCCTTTATTTACTGGAACTCTGTAGTATATACAGGTTGAGGTATATAAGAAAATACAGCATACACAAGAAGATTTTGGCATGCTGACCTTGGTATTTCATCTTCTTCCCACTCAATGAAAGATGCACCATTCAAATGTTCTGGCAAATGAATTCTATGACATTTACTTACACCTGATGTATCACCTAGAAAGAAAAACAGAATGAGAAATGAATTAATTTATGTGGCAATATTTTTTTACATATTTTTTACATATATCACCATAGAATTGGATTTATTACTTAATACTACAGTCCAAACGCTCCTAAAGAATAAAGACTATGGCACGATATCATCTTCAAGAAGTAACTATGCTATAATTTAAATGATTTAACTTGCTTTCTAACATGTAGATACATATTAAAAGAGGAATATATTCTCAACACAATGACATTGGAATTACATTTGCTGTGTTCTAGTCGTATCTTAACCTAAACTCAATCTTTTCCTATTTGCATGAGTTTCAAAGTAAATCATGCAGAGTTTGATGTAAAAGTCAAAATTCCTAAATGTCTGAGTCCTCAGGTCAGATCCCCATGGAAATTAGAAGCCAAAGAAAACACTAAATTCTACTTCACATTTCTCCTCTTTCTTATCTGCAAGCTGAAAGAGAATACACAATATATTCCAGATGCTGGGGCAGTAGCAGTAAGGGGAAAGCTGCAACAAAGGCAGATGTTGTCTGACCTAAAACCAAAGAAAACACCGTGAAAGTTTGCTCAGAGGTCTCAGTGTAAGGACGCGTGCTCCCAAGTCATGCTGGAGAATTCCCTTATGGAGATTTACTGCCTGCTTTGTGGTCTCCTCCTGAACCTCACTCTTCAGAGGAAGGAAAGAAAATATACAGGGATGTGGTACAAGAAACAAGAAAGCCCAGGAATAGAGCTGGGGGAAGGCAGAATGGGAGAAGACCTTGAAAATGATTCCCACTTTTATGCGAAAGACCAGCTTGAGCCTTAAATTTTCTGTTATGTTAGCATCGCACACTAGCAGTTCTTTTGTATTAAATTTAGCTGTCTGCAATAGCAAACACTTGTGCACTCATTAAAGATTCACTAATTGAAAAATTCAATTGCTAAAGGCCTTCATCAAACACTTTTATTCTATAATTTTGAAGTAAATTTCATAACAGCATCCTGCCAATGTGAATTCCACTACTTGGAATAGCAGGGATAGATGTATCTCACAAAACAAAAAGCCCTGAATAATACGGTTACTATGGAATCCACTGGGAAAATACCATGCCAGAAGTGCCTTAGAAGCTGCAAACAGAAGTAACTGAAATCCAGCAGGCTCAATTAAATACAGTCCAAACAAACCTTACGGCACCCAGTTGTAAGCAGAGGCTGTGCCTTCTACATCACTCCAGCAGGTCTGAGCTTAGAAAGGACAGTGCTTCCAGGGCTGCTGTGCAAGGACTGGTCTCGACAGCATCGTCCTGGTTGTACCAGGGACAAACCACTTGTTGCTCAGCTGCTGTGCTAGGGGTGATCCCGTGCCTGGGGACTGCAACTGACTGAGGCAGCCTACTTAGACACGTGATGCGGAGCCATGCAAAGCGGTATGAATCTTGTTAGAAGCACTGCTGCCATTATCTGATCAAGCCAGGAGAAGGTCATTTGTCATTTTCTTGCTCTTCTCCTATTGGATTCTCCCCTACCAGAATAATTAGAGGCTACGGGTCTCAGCCCCTGTTGCTCTTTCAGCCTTTTCCCATTCAAGACCTAGGTCTCTCATCCTTAAACAAATGATGAAGGAGAATATATATAGCTTATGTCTTTCATCTGTCATCTGAAAAAGAGAGGGAAGAGAGATACGGAAAAAAAGTGGGAGCAACTATCCGATACAACCCCATTGCATGTCTCCAGTGGGTTCCTCTGGATGTTTGCAAGACCTTCTAAGGTTACTGATGATAGTTCCACAGGACTGAAGATCCTGAGGATGTTCTTTCTGTGGCTGAGCTTGTGTCTTCCTACAGTTTCAACACTAGCAAAAAGTGTGGCCTATTGTTTAGTACGAAAAGAGTATTTTCTTTAGATAAGAAGCAGTTATGAAACCCCATGCACTAATCTACTGCTCTCTGATTACATGTCCATAAAAATAATAGCACAAAATTGAAGCCAGCATGAATTTTTACTTGCTGTTTTTACAGAAAGATACTTTACCATTCTTTTCAACTCTTACATTAGCTGTGTGAACAACTATGATTTAAGTAAACAATACTTAAGTACCAAAACCATGATGGTTTTCCTACTATTTTCTCCCTTCTATACTGAAGCATTTAAATAACCTTATGGACATACTTACCAAACATAACTTTCACTCAAGTGTGTACAATTAAAATGCCAAATTTTATAAATATTTAATTAAAATGTAAAATACCTTGTTTGCTCAGACTTTTATATTTCAAATTTCACTTTAGAGCAAATGCCCTTAGTACAAACACAAACATTTTCATTAAAAACATTATTTGTCAGGAGAGGATAATGATTAGCCGTGATTTTGTAAACATGCAAAAAAATGAATTAAAATAGGGATCAAAACCAAACGTCACAAAATTAAAGCAACATGAGCACGCTATCTTTCACGGAAATTCTTCAACTAAACATCAGCTGGGTTTAATCTTCTCACTTGAGAAGAGGTGTGGTTGTCTTGTGAAAACGGTCACAGCTGCACTGATGGCAGAACACGTGTTTCTCCACATACAGCATCTCATTTCAGGAAGCAGACTCAATCCCAATACACAGGCACAAAAAGGAGAAAGTATAGAAACCCCCACATGGACGTTGCTTTGACACAGAAAGAAAACTCTATGGAAACAACACATGATAACCATTCAGCCACGAACTACAGCAAAAGTCTGGCAGCTAGTGACATTTTGTTCAAAATGGTAGCTTTTTAACCTTCAAAACAATTATTTTGTCTTAAGAAATAAACACCTTACATTTTCTCCTTGCCTTTCTGAATTTGACAGCAGCCAGGTTTATTAAATTCATTCCATATAAGTTGTAGTCTATAAAGAGTTGAAGGAGGTAGGGAATATGGGCTTCGTGAGGCTGGTAAGATTTGTTCATTATGGCTCCACCTTGCAGCAGCTCACATACTCTAAAATTAAAGACAAATTAGGACATAACCAAAAAATTATTCCAGTACAACAAAACTGATATTTAGTTTTTTTGAAATATAAAATACGTAGAATTCTTAAATTTTCCTTAGTCATACTTTTATCTTAAGGATTTTTGTTTTCACAATAACAGACCCACAAAAATGATCTCTGCTAATAAGGATTCGGTATTTTGTTTAATTACAAAGGAGCCGTCTCTGAAAATACTATGCACCCAAAGGATTTCAGTTTATGCTTGAGAAATAATTACCCCTTATTTATTCCTGAATTTACCACAACTACTGTGCCAGTAGGATTGAGATAAACTGCGTTTTCACTTAACAAAACATTAGTCTGGTGAGAAAAAGAGAAAGAGTCTTGTAACAAAAAACTATCCAATTTTTCAATTATATTTTAAGTTTAACAACGGGTGCTGGAATTAAAAAAGTTGAAAACTACCAAAACCTACTTCATAATATATGACAGAATACTACTTTGTTACAGGAAAAGTAACCTGATGCAAATTTGTTCAAGATTTACAGTTAATACAAGAAAACTAAAGGCTAACAGAATTTGGTCTTGCTTTTGTGATATGCTACTTCTTTAATAAGATTATTGGTGTGCTTAGAATTAGCAACATTCTTGTGTGCTTTGTAAGATGGGGACAATAACCTTATTGCTTTTATTTTGTTAAGATGCAGGTTGACACTGGCTTCAAAATTGACTTTTTAATTCAAGATACAAGGAAATCAGCCAGAACTTCGTATCACCACATCCTTACCTTTTTATCATTGCAGGATTGTAAAGATAAATCTTCATAAACTGTCTCTCCTTTTCATGGTACCCATAAAAAGGCCTGGAGAGGAAGAAGCAAAAGCAAGAAGCTAACCAGTTATTCTGTTGCATTTATTAAACCACATTTTACTATAAAGAGTATTAAGGTCTAGGGGCGGAGAGGATGAGAAAAACTGTATATCCAGGATAAAAATTCTGACATCTCAGACAAAAGGGGAGCACTACATTACTATATAAATATAAAAACATAAAAAGAATAGGCCCTATACATGATAAACTATCTGAAAAAAAATAAAGTTAAAAGGCACTTCCAGCTTAACATTGTTTCTCACTTTCCCCACACACAAACACGCTGATGGCACACCATCATAACAGTACTTTAATAAAGGGCTGGACTGCTTCAAAACCAGCGTTCAGCCTTTCTGATCAATGCTGTAACAAAGCCCTTAAAGACGTTAATTCTGAGGATCAGATGTAAATGAGTAAATACTGACTGCATAATATTAATAATCAAACAATGAGAGCAGCTTAAAAGAGTGAATAGCTGCCCCTTTTCAGTGATAACTAATCATCTCGTGCACTAAATGAGGCATGAATCCTGAAGAAAATAGGATTTGAGAATGTAATTAAAGAATACATAGCATAATGAATATGTCAAGACTAAACTGAGGTTGAACAAGCAGCATTAATTCTGGTATTACTGGGCTGAATTACTGACATTTCAGCATCTAGAATTCTAATCTAATCTAACGTGCTTGTAAAACAGCATGTTAAGGAAACAGGCCATAATTCAACACATTGGGTGAATACGAGAAGTCTACAGTGTGCGGTAATCACAACCAAAGTCAACAGAAATGCAGGAAAGCATACATGTAAATGTAACCTTGCAAAAGAAAATAGTATCTCTCTATCAAAAATATTAATTAAAAAAATGCAACCAGGATGCTCAACTGCCAAGTCAAAAAGATGAAGAACAGAAGTAAGAAGGATTGCAGTCCTAAATTAAAGGCAAACTCAGCAGAACTGCATAGCTACGGCATTAACACTGCTACCCTTTACATGGTTAAATATGTACACATCCAGCATGGCCAAAAGCCAGACGGAACTGTCTAAAAAGACTTCATGATGTTAAAACTGAGCTAAGTTGAACCTACTAACTTAAAGCTGTTGAGCTGAAAAGGAAGGCATTAGGTCTTCCACAATGAGTCAATCTCTTTCGAGCAGTATAAACTTAATGACAGGTTATATACACGGAATTGTAATGAGTCAATGTGCTGTAGGCATGTATATTAAAAGCTACTTAAAGTCAGTACTTGCATGGCAAGTGATCCATACCTACCCTGACATGGCAGCCAGGAGAGCAATACTGACAACACTTCCACGTTTAGCTATGAACACGTAGTTTAACCTCACCGTGTACAAGGACAGTATATTGCACCTCTTTTTTAATTCCTGGACCTCCAATATTTTTGGAAGTCAATGCAAGGAAAAAAAATATCTTACTTTAAACTTACAAAGGTTTAGCAAACACCTTTATTACATAACAATTTTCCTGCTAATGCAGAAAAGAAGAGATAAGATAATCTCCAAGACTTAAAGAAAACCATATGTTTCTCACTGCAGACACACTATATTATCTACAAGCAGAATCCGACCCGGGTCAGAACAGAAGAAAACAAATAGATTTGTGTGACTACATAACCATCTCTTTCTACCCAGATAAAGATGAAGACGTGTTACAATTTCTGTTAGGTGCTTCCCATTAGCCTTTTGTGCAAGCAAAGATAATACATGAAATAGTCTTTGCTATGCTTCTTTGAGGCAATGAGCATCTGACTTTCAGTAATGACTGTTTTGAAGCTCTGAGGCAAGAGATGGGAAAAAGAAGCACGTTCTCCTTATCGCCCTTTGTTGTTTTCTCACTGATTTGAGAAAAGACTGTCCTCAGCAGGTTACTCTGTCCAGCTTTCACTGTTGAGATGAACAGCTATACTACAATTCATTTAGGTCTCACAAAGAGAACAAAAATAAGAAATCTGGTGGGTTACCTTCCTTGTTACTACAAAAATACATCAGAAGGCTCTGATTAGAAATGAAAAGACTTTTTTCAGCCACTTCACTAGCAATACGTAGAAGATACCATTAAAATTGGCTGTGAACAGAAAGATTATTTTCCTAAACTTAACAGAAAGAATATATTTCAAAAGCCCATGAAAAAAAATAAAGTAAAACACAGTGCTGCACAGTAGTGAAAATTAGCATTTACATACTTTTGCAGATGAAAATTTCAATGCATGTGTAGACTAACTGTGCTCGTCCAGGACAGCTTCCTATATTACTGAGTATGATTTGACATATTTTTTCAGTCCTTGGTTATACAAGTTAAATAAAAATTAATTTAAAAAATCCTTAAAATGTTAACATCCAATAATAGTATGTAGTTCCAGCAGTAGGAGAAAGCTACACCAAATAAATGAAACAGTCAGGTTGACGGATAAGTAAATGAATGTCTAAGAGCCTCCTCTTCACAGCCTGTGCTGCTGAGAGAATCAGATGGATAAATACGACCTGAGAGTCTCTCTGATGTCCTTCCTAAAGCGGCCATCCCAGGTGGACAAAGGAAAGGAGACCTAGAGTCAGGCTCCTGCAAGACAAGCCTGGTCACAGGGAACCTAGAATAACCCAGACGGGTAGAAAATGCTGGCTCAGGAGTACTGCTGTAATAGCAGAGACCGAAAAACCTAAAAGGAACAGATCTGGAAAAATGACACTAGGATCCAAGTTTGGGAACAAAATGGTTGCATCAAGTGTTTTGGGGAAAAGCTGTCGATTATCTTAAAGACAAAGCGAGCGGACAAGAATTATTCAGTAGTTGTACAGGCCTGTATGAAGACACACATGAGGGAGAAGAAAAAGGAAAAGCACTGCCGTGATCCAAGTCCACACTAAATGCTTCTATATGGTACAACTGCAAACACGTTCCAAACCAAATCACCGAATATCCTACCAGGTCATACTTACATTCCAGATACTAATGACACTTTGAAAACATGTTGAATAGTAGAAGATGGGTTGCCTAAAGCCACATTAAGTGCTCTGTCAATGCTGAATGCTACTTGACGAAGATAGTATTCTGGATGCTGTCCAAAACCATCATATGGCACATAGAGGTAAGGAAAGATACCATGTAGGTGGAGACAAGTCTTCTGACCTAAAAAAAAAAAAAAAAAGGTAAATATTCATTTTCTAATGACTACATCTTTTTCTTCTTTTAAGCAGTACCTAAGTTGGATTTTTTTCAGGTTATTTTCAGGTTCTGCAGACATGATAAATTTATGAAACAAATCAAGGTGTATGTCAAGCAAAAGGTACCAATTTGAAGCAGTTCTCACATTTGATTCATCGACAAAAGTAATACAGAACAGATGTGGTTACACGACATACACAGGCTTACACTTGTATAACAGCAGAACTTGACACTAATGATTTTCTTTGTAATAACACCACAACACCCCTCAGAGTAATTCTGCATACTGCACCGGTGTTGGATGGATAATCAGAGAGTTGTTTAGGCTGGAAAAGACCTTTAAGATCATCGAGTCCAACCTAACACGGCCAAGCCCATTTCTAGTGAGTTTTCAGCCTTTGTGAAAATTTTGCAGTTTCAAAGTTCTTGCCATTCCTCACTGGGATGAGCACATAACCTCTCAGAAATTATAAAGAGCATCAAGAGCAACTACAAAGCCACTCAATATTCTAGCTATTAAGGAATAAATTGGGATTTGGGGAAAACAACCAACCAACCAAGAGGAGACTTTCAAAAATCTGTGGATCCCTGAGAGATCTCTATTGCATATGCAGGTCTCTGGCCTTCTAACAATACACTTGCTTCTCAGCATTAGCTTTCGTGACTCTGCAGTAACAGCAGAATTAAAGACCACAACATGAAAACCACTGGGTGAGACCACAGCTTGAGCTTCTGCTTCAGACAAGGCAGTACTGTGATGTGGACTGGGATCTCCCAAGGATTTGGGGAGGGGGCTAGTCTCAGTTGTAATGCGTGTTCTCTGTTCCTTTCTCCCCACAATACAACACATCATTCATTCACTGCTTAAATTAACATCAGATCCTACTCGCCACCCTTCCAGCCCCAAAAATCATTCATGACTTCTCACTGGTCAATGAAAATGTTTCACAGAAAAATGCTATAAGCACATGTCACTGACTTAACTCCCACTGCACTGTAACAACAGGCGAAGTGTATCACCTTGCCTTTTGTTTGGAGGACTCGCTGCATGAAGATAGCAAAACAGTATCTAAAGACAGTACTCAATTTTCCAAGGTGAATTTTATTCTTTCTGTAAGTCACCCCTCATCAAGTCTCTTGGGCAATGTTTAAACAGAACCTATACATGCATTCTGAACGTTGAGGTCATCGCCTGTGAGGAATTCTGCCCATGCTTTTAAACTATTTCAGGAGAAGAAATGTCTTATTTATATATTACGTACTTCAAATAATAATATACTAAGAAAAAGGGGAAACTAAAGAAAGAGAAACTGTGAACTAGAGGAGGGGGTTAATGGCAAAATAGAGGACCTTAGGCAGGAAAACTTCTGCCCCCCTAACATGGGAGAAATCCTTTATTAGCAGCCCGTGAACTGAGAGAGTATCAATCTGTGAAGTGGTAGCAGACCATTTATTTTCTGTACCAACCCACCAACGCATCTGAGTGTTTACTCACAGCTGTGCTTAAGACTGGCTTTGAAATAAAGGATCCCCCCCACAGAATTTAACAGAAAAGTAATAGTTGTTTAAACCTCTACAGTACCTCTAGTCCTCTTTGGATGACTAGAGGGATGGGTTTGGAGGGTTTTTTTGTTTGAGTTGGAGTGGGGTGGTGGTGTTCTTTTAAAAATGTACGAATTTTATAAATTCAAGTATTTGCTACCTAGAATTTGTCAGAGAAAATCAGTTCTGTACATGGATTTTTTTTTTTAGTTTTTTTTTTGTGTTAAACTAATAGCTATGAACTCTTGCTCTTTTTGATAACACTTTTAAAAATACCTTTGCTTTAATGGTTGCCCAACTATTCTGTGTTCCAGTTCATTTATGTTCCCCCAGCCCCAGGAAACAAAATTGCAAAGCACCAGAATAAGCAGAACAGGTACACAGTCTAAACTTGACTTAAATTCAGGTTCCTTTCAATTTATACAAGACAATTAATTAATACTGCTTTTATAGCTAGCACCTGATTACTCAATTAAATTAAAAAACCCCCACAATATATCCATTTCTACTGCAGCTATTTAACAGTTCTTTCTGAACTGAAATGCCATTTCATTGTTGAATAAAAAAGAACACATGAAGAAAGCTTCCTTCTATCTCTTTCAGTCCCCTTCCATTGCACTCAATGTGAAAAAAACGCTCGGAAAATGATAGTTTTCAAGTAACTGAAGAGTCACATTACCACCTGCTAAATCATACCACCTTATGAAACACACATACTGAGCTGCTCTTCATTTTTGAGTCTGCCAAGAAAGCAAACAAGCCACTGTTGATCTAAGACGCCTATTTAGGCCAGCAGCTGTCAAGTTGCCTGGGTTTATACAGCTACTCACTTTGATCCTTTTAAGTATTGACTCGTTTACCCTATTTGGTTATACAGCTATTTTTGTTTACAATCCACGCTACTACAAGTCTTACCCTGCTACTGTTAAGAGCAGGGTCATTTGCTTCCATCATTTAAGTAAAAGCATCAAATTGCACCAAATGTTGCGGTGTTGAGTCTGAAGCCCAGACTCCAGTGAGCACAACGAGGCTTCAACTAAGTCATTACAAATTCCAGTGCATTCTTTCCAATAGAGCCACGAGGAGAAAACTCACTGAGGATCTCAGATCACACAGCCTCATCAATTAAATTAAAAAACTGGCTTTGGTTAAGTTTTATGCTTTAAATGTGTCAATCTTATGTTACTGTTTATTTTCAGAGATACAGACAGAAGCAAATTTGTACCACCAGAACAACAGTGACCGCTACAGCAACTGCTTACAGCAACCAGCAAATGTTATCTTCACATCTTATCAGTTTCTTTACATCTGTAGAATCAATGGCAGCGGTGCTTGACAGCAGATTCTGCAGAAGAAGTCATATGGTTTATACAATCCCTCTCCTCAGAATTTTCCAATGCAAAACTGGATTCCTGGAAGTGATTCCCAGAGTTTTCAGATGGGACAAGCCACTAAAATGTTTCATGCTGTGGCAACCATTCTGTACACAAGTGGTACATACGGTGTCTCTATGAACAAATGAGCATTATGTGCATGCAAATGCCTGGACTGGTGGTGACCATGGGTTATCAGGCACGAGGAGGCTGCTGCCCCAACAATTTCTCTGGCTCATGCTCAAAGAATGGGGTCTGTGCTGGTTGAATTACCTGCAGGTCACAGTTCAAGCATTCCAGTGTATGATTCAACAGGGCTACTGAGTAAACATACAGAATTCTAGAAGTTGAGGTTTATTCACACGAGATTTTCAGGCACTGGCTGAGGTAGTGAATTAAGGAACACAAAAAAGTGCTGCTGTAGAGGCAATACACAAAACCTTGAAATATTATGAAATACCGAACTAGTGAAGTGCTATCTTCTCTGAAAAGAGGGAACTGCAAACTAAATGTTAATATAGTTGAATAGCCATAATAATAATGAATTGGTACTTCCAAATAATATAAATGCAGTATTTTCAGACAGTCTTTACTATCTGAAAGCCCACCCCCAAACCCATACTTACAAAAGCAAGTGGCATAAATGTTACTGAAGTATTGAAACCAAATACAGCGTTTTGCATACTTGAAACCCACAAGAGAGAGATTAAGAAAACTGGCCTGCCTTTTTTTTTTTTTATTAAGATGGTTGCCAGATGCATTACTATTAGGAACACGTACCAAGCATAATACTTGAGCTACTGTGTAATTTAAAATACTGTAAGAAAAATCTGTAGCAACCCTAAGACAGAAAACTGCACTATAATTAAAAAAGAACTGAAACCGGTACAGTAAAGGAATACAAAGTTGCTCAACAACTACTCAAGACACAAGAACCAAGTTCTTCGGAGCACCAGAACGCTCAGCCATACGAGGTGATGTGGTATGGATAAAGTGAAGACGCAACCTATACAGAATCACAGAATGGTTGAGGCTGGAAGGGACCTCTGGAGCTCACATGATCCAGCCTCCCCTGGCTAAGGACGTGAACCCCTGATTTCAGTCTAACAAGCTACAGACCCCAAGGATTATTATTCAAGTGTCCTCAGAAAAGTGCTTTTTCACTATTTGAAGAAATTGATTTTGCTTTAGATTTCTAAAAATTTCTTTCTGCTGAGATCAAATTGGACAAATTTCTGTCTAAAAGAAAAATCTTAAAATAATTAATAAGGGATCTTACTGTAATGCTAGTACATGAAAATCTGTGTATATATTTGAGGAGGAGAAGACAGAAAGAAGACCACCTATTAATTCCACACATAGGTGACTACCTGCTGGCTCACAGTTTGACGGGGCAAGAGCTCATGCAGATACTGCCTCCACTTACCTCCTCCAGAATACTTCCAGTCTCATGGGGGCATTGTCTGAACAGAGCATGTCGGTGATCCTAAACTGGTGCAGTTTATAGCCTAGAATATTAAAAATACACTGGAACCTACTGAACCTGTAGGTCAATATTGAGGTCAAGGCACCCCAAAGAAACCACACTCTAGATTCTACGATCTGTTCTACCTACGAATAGCCAAACCCAGTGTTAGCACAGACTGACCTAATCACAAGGCTACAGGCAAAGATGTACGGACCTGAATTTGTACCACCACAGACAGGAATGCAAGATTTCTACAGTAAGAAACGTATTTCCTTCTATGACTGGGTGGCCTGTCTGGTAGATGAAGGGAAGGCTGTGGATGTGGTCTGCCTAGACTTCAGCAAAGCCTTTGACAAAGTCTCCCACAGCACGCTCCTGGACAAGCTGGCAGCCCATGGCTTGGACGGGTGCACCCTTCACTGGGTTAAAAACTGGCTGGGTGACCGGGCACAGAGAGTGGTTGTGAATGGTGCCGCATCCAGTTGGTGTCCAGTGACCAGTGGTGTCCCCCAGGGATCAGTAC
>JAAGNO010024270.1:0-27653 GCA_033439905.1 Ceryle rudis
TGTTTGCTTTGGGTCCTGTGCTCCGCTTTCCTTCCCACCCTGCAGGTGCTGAGGTCCCGCATCCCCATCCTGCACAGTGCCTCCTGCATCCCCACCGCTCACGGTGTCTCCTGCATCCCCACCCCTCACAGTGTCTCCTGCATCCCCCACCCCTCACGGTGTCTCCTGCATCCCCATCCCACATGGTGTCTCCTGCATCCCCATCCCTCATGGTGTCTCCTGCAACCCCATCCCAGCCTCACACAGGAAAAACCATCCCGCCTCCCCATCCCAAGCCAGGGTTACAGCCATCAGCATGCTCTGGAGAGCCCTGCTAGGGCAGCTTCCCTCGCCCCAGCATCCTCTCCCCCCCCTCCATGGGCCGCTGTCCCCTTTGTACGGGGGAACAAGGGCTGGTCTGTGCGGTGCGGGGACCTCGACCGCCTACCCCCCCCTCTGTACTCGCGTGCCGGCCCCGCACAGAAGCCACGTTGTTCGCCCCGCGCCGGAGCGGAGGTTTCGGGGCAGCCGGGTTGAGGGTTAAACCCTGCCTCCAGCTCCTGGCACCCGCTGACCTTTTCTTCCTGCTCATCCTTTGCTTTCTCTTTCCCTTTCACTCTGCTCCTGGGCTCTGTTTTTTCCCAGCCTTTCTCCAGTGATTGGGAAGTTGGTGGCTCAAAGCTCCAGCTGAACCCGGCAGTACGTGAGTCCATGGGTGTGGGTTCTTGGCTGCTCCCTGCCCACCCTGTCCCCCTGGGGGTGCCCCAGCTGTCCCCGGGAAGAACAGTGGCACTGCGGGGAGCTGCGGCAGGAGGGCAGACCCGTTTGTCTGGCGTTGAGGTGATCATTGTGGCTTAGTCACCAGCTGGTGTGGGTGCTCCAGGACGTCTGCTTCCTCCCCATGCCTCAGTTTCCCTCCTGCCAAATAGGTTGTCACTGATGTGCTGTCCCCCTCTCAGGGTGACCTCCGTGCACCATGGCGTCCCGCATCGGGCTGCGGATGGAGCTGATGAAGCAGCAAGCACAGCAAGAGGCCGAGAGGGAGCGCGTGCAGCAGCAGATGATGATGAACTACATGCAGCAGCAGCGGATGCCAGTGGCCACCACCCCAGCCATCAACACCCCAGTCCACTACCAGTCCCCACCACCTGTGCCTGGAGAGGTCCTCAAGGTATAGTGCTGGTGGTGTCCTCTCCCATACCCCAGGGCTGAGGGGTGTGGGACATCCCTTATGGTTTGTCTCCCTGCAGGTCCAGTCCTATCTGGAGAACCCCACCACGTACCACCTGCAGAAGTCGCGGGACAAGAAGGTTCAGGCTTATCTCTCTGAAACCTACGGGAACAAGTTCGCTGCCCACATCAGCCCCGTCAGCCACTCTCCCAAGCCACCCCCTGCTGCATCCCCCGGCGTTCGACCCAGCCATGTCATGTCCTCCTCGGCAGGCAACAGTGCGCCCAACAGCCCCATGGCCATGCTCAACATCGGCTCCAACCCCGAGCGGGAGGTGAGGAGGTGCCACCCCACTGCTGGGTGGGGAGAGGGACTGGAAAGTGCAGAGAAGCTCATTGGCACCTTACACCTTTCCCTTTTCAGTTTGATGAGGTCATTGATGACATCATGCGCCTGGATGACGTTTTGGGCTATATGAACCCTGAAGTTCACATGCCCAACACGGTGAGTTTCTGATGCATGTTAGGAAGAGACCAGCCCCTGGTTAGAGGGAGGGGGGGAGTGAGGGAAGCCTGGGGGACCCACAGCCCCAGGATGGAGGTAGCACAGAGTGAACATGTCCTTCTGCCACATCCCTGTGGTGATGCCCAGGTGCCAGCTTTGTCCGTGGGATGGGTGTCCCTGGGGACCTGGGGCTGGGGGAAGGGAAGCAGTGAGATCTCCCTTTTGCAGTTGCAAGAGCCAGTTCTTCGGCTTCTTCTCCTCTTTAATGACAGTTGGGAGCACTTATAAAAAGCTGGAGAGATGGGAGAGAGGTGCAGGGAGGGACGAAGTATCCTCTGCAGCACGGAGGGATCTTAGTGCCAAGAGAGATTTCCCAGCCAGCAGCTTCCTCGGAGCGGCACCATCTCCTGGGTCAGATCGTACGGCAGCTTGTGCCTCCCAGTGGGATTCATCCTGCTGAGCCCTTCTCGGATGTGATTCATCTGCCCTATTTTAGATGTTGGCCGTGGGAGGGGATCAGCACCACCCTTTGAAGTCCTGTTTTCTTTGCTACTCTGATTATAGCTGTTTTAAGGTCTTGGGAAGACAATTACACCTGCTTGGGCTACACACTCTCATCCCGGAGGCCAAGCAGCCAGGCTTGAACCCCAGTGCCGCGGCCCCGGATGGAGCTAACCCGCCTGTCCCTCTGGTTTTCAGCTGCCAATGTCCAGCAGTCACATGAATGTCTATAGTGGGGACCCCCAGGTGACGGCCTCCCTTGTAGGTGTCACGAGCAGCTCCTGTCCTGCCGACCTCACCCAGAAGAGAGAGCTGACAGGTAGGTGCCTGGAGCTGGTGGGAAGCCGGTGGTGATGGCGAGTGTCAAAACCAGCTGGGGCTGCCCTGTCCCCGTGGGTGGGGAGGGCGGCTCTGGGGGTGCTGGGGTGCTTGACACCAGCCCGGGATGCTCATGGGTGATGTGGTGGGTCTCCATTGCAGATGCTGAGAGCCGAGCACTGGCGAAAGAGCGTCAGAAGAAAGACAATCACAACCTGAGTGAGTTCGGTACTGGCTGCCCGTGGGTGTTGTGGTTTTCCCTCTCCCACCCCAGCAACTCTCTCCCCATCACTCTTCATCCTTGTTCCCCCTGTCTCTAAGCTGGGTCCCCCTTCCCATCCCAGCTTACCCTCAGGAAATTCCCTCACAGCCCCCTGCCACAGCTCCCTCTTTCCCAGCCCTGCAAAATGGCTGTGGTGCAGGAGCCACCCCACTGTCCTCATTACCACTGGGGGAAGGTCAGACCTGCTGGGGTGGTGGATGGGAGCAAGGTGCCAAAGGGTTGGCCCAAGAGATTTCTCATCCTGAGGCCCTCAGCTCCAGAGAGTGCATGGTGGTGGCTCCCAGCTCCATGAGCCAGGAGTAGCAGCGTGGCCAGGGGGACTGTGGGACATGGAGATGCTTCTGCTGCCTCCTCACCTCCTTTCCTCTCTTCTCACCCTGCAGTCGAGAGACGGCGAAGGTTCAACATCAACGACCGCATCAAAGAGCTGGGGATGCTGATTCCCAAGGCCAATGACCTGTAGGTGTCGGTGATTTCTGGGGGGCTGGGGTAACCGTGGGTCTCGTGGCCTTGCTTGATGCTCGGCTTGAGGGCAGGAGATACTTGCAGAGGGGCTTTTTGGTGGAGTAGGGGTGAGGGGACACGTTGCCGGCACACAGGTAACAATCTCTTTTTCCATCCTGCACCGCAGGGATGTGCGCTGGAACAAAGGGACAATCCTGAAGGCATCTGTGGACTACATCAAGAGGATGCAGAAGGACTTGCAGAGGTCACGAGACCTGGAGAATCACTCACGGCGTCTGGAGATGACAAATAAGCAGCTGCTGCTTCGCATCCAGGTGAGCTTCCCTGTGCTCTTCCCTTCCTCCACTCGGCTCCAGCCCCATGAGCAGCTCACTCTTGCCCCACTGAGGGGACAGGACAGAAACAAAAGTCTTCAGACAAAGCAGGTGTCTGAGGCTCAGGTCACAGCAGCAAGTGTTGCTGAGCTTTGCCTGGGTCACCATTTCCCGTCCTTCACCTCTTCCATGGGCTCCTTCCCTCTGAGCTTCTCGGTGGCTCTGTCCCTGCCAGCCCCGTGAGTGGCGTGTGCCATGTGTGACGTCCCCACCGAAGGCCTCTCATGCTCTGTTGGCAGGAGCTGGAGATGCAGGCGCGCGTCCACGGGCTACCCACCTCCTCTCCCTCGGGCGTCAATGTGGCCGAGCTGGCTCAGCAGGTGGTCAAGCAAGAAGCCAGTGGTGACGAGGGGACGCTGGAGCCACTGCTGCCACCCCCGGACCCTGAATCGCAGCCGCAACCGGCTCTGCCTCCACCACCCCAGTCTCCCTACCACCAACTGGACTTTACCCACAGCCTGAGCTTTGACGACAGTTCCCGGGGCTTCCCGGACAGCCTGGAGCCCAGCCACAGCACTTCCTTCCCATCCCTATCCAAGAAGGAGCTGGACTTGATGCTGATGCAGGACACCATGCTGCCCCTGGCCTCCGACCCCTTGTTCTCGGCCATGTCCCCGGAGGCCTCCAAGGCCAGCAGTCGCCGGAGCAGCTTCAGCATGGAGGATGCAGACATGCTGTGACAAGGAGCTGCTCCGGCGCTGGGGGCGAGGACTGGACCTTCAAGTTTGGTTAGTGAAGTTACAGGGCACTCTTCTCGCAGGAGGAGCCTGTCCTGCCGCGCACTTGAATCTACGTAGGAGTTCCTTTTCTCTATGCAACGGGGGGCTCAGTCAAGGCTCGCCGGGTACCGCCGTGTCTTTTGCAAGCTTTTTTTTTGCCAGGAGCTGGAGCGGGCCCTCTTGGCTTGCCGTGGCGTTGGCCTGACTGCAAATTCCCCAGCCTGGGAGTGTGATCTCGGCTGCTTTGCCTTTCAGAACCCTCCCAGACCGAACCCCTTCCCCAGGGTGCTGGCTCGGAGCCGGAGCAGGCAGGAGCCTTCAAGACCCCGGGAGGAGAGGGACAATGCTCAAGAGCTTTTTGTCTGGTTTTCTGCCTCCTTGCTGTCCTGCTCCGGGAGCCCGTGTCCCAAATGAGTCTTCCCCAGTGGTGGCCTCTGAGGCCCGCGGATGCTTCGTGGTGCCATGTCCTTCACAGTTCCTCCTTCCTCAGAGCACCCACTGCCTCTCCAAGTCTCAGGGCCGGAGGGAGAAGCGGTGTTAATTGGAGCTCGTTAATTCACGGGGCACAGGGGGTATTGTCCATGAGCTGGGTCTGAGGCTGGGTCTGAGGCTATGAATTTAGGTTGACGTTGAAGGCTTCCGTAACAGCAGGGACAGGTGTTTGATGCTCAGTCAACCCCCTGCTGTGACCTCCACCTTGTGGGAGGATCCTGCCTCGGGGTTTGGCAGCACCCACCACCCCAAAACTTCGCTGGCCTTTGGACAAGGTGCTGAGTGACTTTCAGCCTCCCTCGGGACACCCCCGCAGAAGCGCCTCTGCCCCATCTGGCTCTTCGGGTAGAAGGATAAAGGCTTTTGACACTTTTTTTGGGGATAATTTTGGAAGTAGTTGTCCTGCCCCGCATCTGGGCATGGAGGTCTGGGCTCTGTCCTGGGACCAGGGAATAGTTTGTACCAATTGCCAAACCTGAGCTGCTGCTCTCTTCCTTTGGCTCGTCTTCCCAGTGTCACCAGCTCATTCCCCAGCCGGGACAGCTCAGTGGTGGGAAGCTGCTTTGGGCTCTGCATCATATTCTGCCTCCTCAGCCTGGCTGGTGGTGGGGAGGGAGTGGGGTAGGGGAGGGGACACGTCACAGGGAAAATAGCACATGATTTTTTTCAAGGACAGAAGGGAAGTCTCGGGAGAGGAGACCTCCTCGCCATCCCACCCTAGCCCAGCATCACCCCCCAGGGCTGTGGCTGGAGGGATGGGAGCCCATGTGGGGATGGGGGTCACTGGGTGCACCCTATCCTGGACCAAGGATAGGGGATGTCACAGGGTCAGGACTCTGAGGGCAAAGCCCAGCCCAGGAGGGATGATCTTGCTCCATCGTGGCTGGATTTGGGGTTGCGAAGATTTGGGGCTGGAGAGGTGCCTGTTGGATGAGAGGGTGTGGGGAAGTGCAGAAGGTGGAGAGGGGTGGGGGAGAGGAGGAGAGAGGACATGTTGGAGGTGTCCTGGAGCCCTGGGGAAAGACAGGGTCTGGCTGGTGCCTTGCAGGGGTGCAGGGAAGGGAGCAGAGGGGACGTCAGGGCGCTGGGCAAGGGGCACTGGGCTCTGCACTGGGGGGCTTGGGGCTGTTTCACCCACCCGTGTTCACGGGAGGCCGTGGCGTTCTTTGTGCGCTGCCATTAGTGCCTGTAAAGAGAATAATCCCCCTGGCAGGGCTGCAGCATCCGAACACTGTGCTGAGCACCTGTAGCCCTGGGTGACCTGTAGACCTGCAGGTACCAGGGGCTGAGCGGGTGCTTCAGGGTGGGCAGATGGAATTCCTGGTCACTTGGGATTGTTGTGGCTCAGGGGGGGCTCTGCTGGGCCCTTGCTGGTGGTACCCGGCTCGTGCGGGGTTGGCTGGGCTGTGTGCCCACTCTGCGCCTGTTCTGGGCACAGGACTGTCCACTGCTCAGCACGAGATGTGGCCTCTCCCCTGACCAGGAGCAAACAGTTGTGGATTAATTTTTTTTTTAATATTTTTTTTTGGTTTTGTTTGTTTTCTTTTTTTTTTTTTTTTTTTTTAATGCACTGTGCTCTGATTAAAAAAATTTTACTACTGTTTTATAAATAAATGTATAAAAGAATGAACTGGAATGGAAGAAGAATCATTAAAATATATTTATTTACAACAACGCAGAGCATTGCCACGTGGGCTCTTTCTTCTTGTTCCTTGGAGGTCATGGCACTCAAAACACCCGGAGCCACTTTCCCCCAGTGATGCCACGGCCGTGCCCGAGCATCCCCGTCTCACAGGGGCTCTGCCCTGGATTTGGGGGGCTGGTGGGGGTATTTGTACAGGGAAGGCTGGATCCGTTAGAGAGGGGAGCGCTCAGCATGGCTCTTCCTCCCATTCTGCCTGTTCTGGGGAGGTTTGGAGTTTTCAGGGTCCCTCGGGAGAAGTGCCAGCCCTGCAGCCAGGTGCTTTGGGGACATGCAGAGCTCCTAGTGCTGAGCACAGCTGGGACTTGTGAGGTGCTGACCCATCTGCTGATTGCTTAATTGGAACCAGGCTTGGCCCCATAATTAATATTAGTCACAAGGCCCCAGAGAGCAGAGTTGGAAGGAGCTGTGTCCCTGGGGCTGAGCACGATGTGAGGAGGGGGGCAGGTTTGCAGTGCCCATCCTGGTCTGTGATGGTGGAACTGTCCCAGGAGCTCAGGTGCATTTCCTATCTGTTGGATGGTCCCCGGAGCAGGTATGGGGCTGAGTGGAGGCTTTGCTGCCCCCTCTTCACTGTTGGGGCTGGCTCAGCATCACCCCAGGGTGCTGCAGAGGGTCTGGACCCCTGGTACAGGTAGGGTTTGGGGCAGGAGGTTCCCACCTCCCCTTTGCAAACCTGCTGTGGGCTGGGGAGCAAAGCAGGCTTGTCAAGTGCCCTGGCTGAGCCCCTGCCTGGCAAAATTCATCACATGCCATGTTTGCAGACCCTGTCCGTGCCTCTGTGTGTGCCAGGTTCCCACCGTTCCCCTCTGGGATGGTGTTAAACACACACAAGAGGAGAAAGGAAAAAAAAATTCAAAAACCACCTCAAAATAGACTTCCGAGGATGGAAAATCACAGGGGCTAATCTTGGAAACTTTATTAAAAGAAGAAAGAGGGGAAGAGAGGAGTGTGAGGAGACTTGGGGGGGGAGAGTAAGTAGTTTCAGACACTTTAAAAAAAAAAAAAATCTGTGGTTTGATTTATCTGGGGAGTGTGAACACTAAATAGAGAACAACGCCTGAAGTGTGAATTATTTCCTATATTAACACAGAGAAAAACTGATAGCCTTTTCATGTCAAGAGAATAGCGCGGAGGGAGGGAGGGGGGCAGAATGACATTGTTCAATCTCCGGGTTTGCTCACTCTTTATCAGGCTGAGATCAAAATTTATTCCCAGGATGAGGCCTGCGGCCCGGCTGAGGCCCTAGAGATTTTTAAGGGCCTAATTAAGAAAACAGGATGAAAATGGCGAAATAAGAGGGCAATTTACTTCTTGCAGAATAGGGAGATCAAATCAACTTATGAGCAATTAATGTGCACAAGGAGAGAATAAAGGGATGCCGGGATATGGTAGAGGGCCTCATTTTAATGACATGCTCTGGTGTTGGCATAGAGGATTACTCTGAAGGTCAGATGTAGATTGAAACGACCTTGCAGATTCTTAACCCTCCTTCCAATTAACAGAACCAACTCAGAAATGCAAAAGACCCTGGCTTGGAGCACTGTCATCCCTTTATGTTCAGAAAGGAGGGGGAAAAAAATAAAATTATAAAGGAGAGAGAGGACGAAAAGGGGTTTCCTTCGCTCAGCCAGCAGCTGCTGGAGATGGAGCTGGGGCAGGCGGGAGAGAAGGGCTCTTAATTACAGTCTGAGCCACCCATGGAAAAAAAAAAAAAAAATCGGTGTCAAGGCTCTGAGTGGGATATAAAAGGGAGGGAGCATTGGCTGGGGCTGCGGTGGGTGTGATGAGCTGTGGCCGGGCTCTGCCTGCAGGGATGGATGGAGCAGCGGGATGGGGACCGGGTGGCATGTCACCGCTGCTCTTCCAAGGGGTTTTTTTCTTGTATGAAAGGGAGGGAGCGCTGGCTGTGGCTGTGGCGGGTGTGACAGGCTGCAGCCGGGCTCTGCCTGTGGGGATGGAGAGAGGATGGATGGACAGAGCAGCCCCTTTGCCATCGCACTGAGGGGACTTTGGGATGCTGTGCCCCGAGGTGTCGTCGCCTCTGTCCCCCCCAAACCCATTTCACTGTCGGTGGTACCGCTGTACTCGGTGGCACATTTTTTCCGGGTTGTGGCTTTTCTTTTTCGGGGGGAGGAAAGAGCAGCGAGGCTGCACCGGGGCTGAGCAGCCACAAGAGAGAGCCAGACCGTTGCCGAAGGAGCGGGGGAAGCAGGGAAGAGCCGGCCGGGCTTCGCATCCCCCGGTGGCCACGCCGCCGGGTCTCGGTGCCCGGCGTTGGCTGGCGGGGAGCGGGGCGAGCCCAGCCACGCTGCTGCTGGCAGCTTCTGGGGGTAGGAACCACCCTGCGCAAAGCGCAGCTCTCCCCAGTAGCTGATGCTGGGATTTGCTGGTCCCCAAGAGCTCATGGAATAACTTAAGTTGAAAAAGACCTCTGAAATCGTTGAGTTTAGCCTTAAGTCAGCACGTTTTACTGGGGCTGATGCTCTGCAAGCAAGAGCACCTTTTGCTTGTGCTCTCAGCCCGCTGCTGGCATCCACTTACCAGGATCACTGCCCTATCTCCCTTTGTCAGCGAATCTGGGTTGGAAGGGACCTTAAAGCTCCTCTGCTCCAACCCCCGAGCAGGGATATCTGCAACTAGAGCAGGTTGCTCGGCACCCTGTCCAGCCTGGTCTTGAACACTTCCAGGGATGAGGCAGGGACCACCTCTCTGAGAAACTTGGCCAGGGTCTCACCACCTTCAGTGTAAAATATATCTTCCTTCTCTCCAGTCTAAATCTCCCCCTTTCAGTTCAAACCATCACCCCTTGTCCTGTCTCACCAGGTGCTGCTCAAAAGTCTGTCACCATCCTTCTGACAGGCCCCTTGAAGTCCTGCAAGGCCACCAGAAGGTCTCCCAAGAGCCTTCTCTTTGCCAAGCTGAACATCCCTAGCTCTCTCAGCCTGGCCTCCCAGCATTGCTGGGGCTCCTCTGGCCCTGCTCTAACAGGTCCTTGTCTCTCTTGTGCTGAGGACTCCAGAGCTGGACCCAGCTCCTGCAGGGGGGTCTCCCCAGAGCAGAGGGGCAGGATCCCCTCCCTTGACCTGCAGCCCAGGGTGCCATTGGACTCTGGGCTGTGAGCGCATGGTGCCAGCTCCACACAAACCTTGAGCTCTCTGGGCCAAGACATCCCCACACGGTGGCATCCCCAGTGAGAAGCTGAGCAGACCTGCAGTCTGGAAGCCATCCCCTGTCTCGGTACTGGGCTGTTGCTGAGTTTTCCTTTTTCCCTTGTCTCCCCTCATTTCCTTTCTGGCTCTCATTCCTTCTGCGGTTTGAACACTTCGGCTACTCCTGCTGCTCCTTCCCCACCTGAAGCCCTAATCCTCCGCCAGTGACGTCACCAGGGGCTGTTGTGGCAACAGTTGGGATGAGGTCAGGAGGAAGGGATGGATTTTTCAGGTGGGGGAACAGGCAGCACAGCCATCTTGGCTTGGAGAAACCAAAGCAGCTCTTTGCAAGTAAATCTTTGCATGTAATAAAGAGGGAGAGACTGGAAAACCTCTGATGCCTGTCCAAAAACTGCTTCCAAAGAGAAGGGGCTAGGTTAGTCCCTGGGCAAGTCCCTGGCTCAGAAGGGTTACTCCCTGGATGTGTTTCTCCTGTTGTTTTTCTGTCAGCAGCTTTTTAAAGCTCTGGGGTTGGGGAGCCCTTCGGCCCGTGCATGGAGCCCTCCAGATGGTTTATGTCTCCGAGGATTTCTGTGCCTTGGCCATGTGCTGTAAACCTGAGGGCCAGGAGAGCTGGGGCTGAAGGATGGTGGCTTGCTGGTGGTGGAGCGGGTTAGAGATGTGCTGGAAAGAAATCCCTGGGAAGCGGAAAATGAGATGCAGGTAGAAAAACACTCCCTCGCAGAGAAGGATATGGAGAAGTTTCGTGGCTCAGTTTCCCCACCACCCAGGATTTCTGTGCCTTGGCTGTGTGCTGTAAACCTGAGGGCCAGGTTTACACAGGCTGACACAGAGGGTGTGACCTGGCCCTTGCCACTGAGTCCCCACGGTGCTGGTGGCAGCTTGCATGGAGTAGTGATGCTGGAGCAGCCCCTTCCCCGTGGGATGCAAACTCCCCAAACTTGAGTCCCATGGAGCGAAACCACACCTCCCAGTTGGCTGTTCATGGCCCCACGTGCAGGATTCTGCTGAGACAAGCTGAGGTGCTGGGAGAGGCTGGGCTCTGCGCCCCGTGCAGTGGATAGAGCAGCAGGAATTAGCCCCTTCAATTCTCCACCAGAGCCAAATGGCCCTGGTCTGCTGGCCTGGCAGGGCTGGGACTTCTGCCAGCAGCAGCTTTGGCCCAGGATACCCGATAGACTTGACAGCAGCCACCCAGCTGGATTTTCCATGCCTGACATTGAATTTACAGTGCCGGATGCTGGAGCAATTGCTGGCTGGCTTGTTCAAGCATGGTCTTGAGGAGATCAGAGCAGCACAGCCCTGTCCCTGCAAGCAGCAAAGGGGACAATGGGCACCTGGAATGAAAAGAGCAGTGCCTGCAGCAACAGAAACCGGGGGAGCGGTGGTTCTGGGGCACAGGGAGGTGCTGGGACCCCAGAAAGGGCCAGGTGGAGATGAGCAGTGGCCCATTTGTCTTGGTGTTTAGAAACCCTGTTGGAAATCCAGTCCTCTTGTGCCATACAGACACCCCAAAGTGGTTGCTATGGACATACTGGGACCCCTTCTCCCACCAAGTTGCACCCCAAAGTGCTTCACAGTTGAATTTCCCAAGGATGATCAGCCTGGGAGCATCCTGGTCCTGGCATTCTTCTCCCAGCTGGCAGCTGGTGACCACAGGGACCCTGGGAATGCGTGATTCCTGGTTCTGAGCCCCTTCAGGGTCCTGCTGTGGGTTTGTCCATCTCCCAGACCACTGTGGAGGCCTCTTACTTCTTCCCCCCAGCTCCAGAGCTGGTTTAATCAGCTCCTAGTTTTCATTTCATGCCTTTCTCTCTCTCCTTTTTTGAGGGGGCAGTGAAATTTATACAATATTTAAGCAGCATAGTGGAGTCCTGGAAGATATTATTAATGTAAAAGGGACAGGCTGGAAATGCACTTGAACCTGGTTACAATTAGAGGGTGATTTTTCTAAAGGTCAATGAATTCAGATAATATCCACAGGGGGGAAAAGAAATTTAATACCTTTTTAGTGAATTAATTAATTATAATATTATATCGGCTTGGGGTTCTTTTCCAGAGTGATTAAGGGAACGATCTGTCTTCGGAGAGGCTGGGGGAAGTCAGTGAGCGAACGAAAGACTGACAGAGGGAAGGGAGAGGGGGGGAGAGCTGGGGAGAGTTTAATGGGAGAATAATGGAGCCTTTTCTTTCCTTTCAAAACTTACTGTATTTCCAGGCCACATGATGCTCGCCTGCCAGGTCCAGACCCTTTCATTGCAGTCTCTCCAAAGGCAGTTGGAGGGATTATTTTATATTTTTACCTTTCTAAAGCAGCTTTGGATGCTTTAGCATCTTGAATACCGAGTGTGGTACAAGGGTGGCCAGACCCCCTGTGGCAACTCCATCCCTGGTGCTACCATACTGTGCCCCAAGGCTGGCAAAGGGGCTCTTTCCCAATCTGAGTGTGGGGACACAGGGTCCCCCGGAGCCACCGAGAGCTGTGGCCTCAGCACTGAGCTGCTCCTGGCCCCGTGGAGCCCCATGGCCCCAGCCCTCAGCGCTGTTGGTTTATCTGCAGCCCAAGCTGAGCCTGGAATTTACACTCTCCACTAATCCAGCCAGCTCCAAAAATTAATTACAGTCTTGTACATTAAAAATTAACATAACCTTTCTGGATATATATCCTTATAGCACAGGAGTGGGCCAGAGTCCCTCAGCTGCCTGTAATTGGAGCTGTTTTTTTTCTAATTCTCCCCACCCTGTTTTTAAAGATGTGGACATTTGAACTCATTAATCACAGAGCCTGGTCTCTGGTAAAGTTTAAGAGGTTGGTAATTGTGTTTGGGCCTGGCAGAGTTTGCAGGGAAGGGGGGAGAGGGGGTCTCCCTTGCTGTGAAGGTTTAGGCAAGCACCCATGAGCTGGGGTGGCAGGGAAGGGGTGCCTGTGGTTACCCTTACAGGGGCATCTCCTGGCACGGGTAGGGTACCAAAAACCTACCAGGGAGGTTGTCAGGGCTTGACTGAGGGAGAGATGGTCTGGAAGGTCTTTTGCAAAAGTTGTTCCACAATCTCCCTGTGTGGATGTGGTTCCAACAGAATAAAACTCTAGAATAGAAATGTTTTCCTGGGGGGCCACAGCACATTTCCACTCTTCTGCTGAGCCACAGGCTGCAGACATCCTGGCCCAGAAGGTCACAGAACCTGAGGGGGGTAGATGTGAAGGTAGATGGCTGAGAGGGTGACTTGGTCTCTGGGGGTGAGCTGAGCCCTGTGGTCTGAGCGCTCGCACTGCTCTGCTTGGCCAGGGAGTGGGGATGTACGCAGTGGTGGCAATGGGAGTGCTGGAGACAGTTTGTATCTACTCTTAATGTGCTTCTAAAGCAAAGTGTGCATCATGGGTGTGAAGAGCATCCTCATGCAGGGATTTGCTCTCTGCTGCTTGCAGCATCACACCCCAGGCTTCTGTCCCTCCAGTCTCTGCTTTCCACCCACGAGCTGGAGCCCTATGCCCAATGTCCCTCTGGGGGGTGGTGGTGATGTCCCAGCAGAACCTGACTAGTGCTGAGCTGTGGGTGATGCTGCTGCATCAGGGCAACCTCCTGGGGAAGAGAATTGGGAAGGACCAAGCTGTGAAGCTGGGCTGTGCTGGTGGCTCAAAACTCAGGCTCTGCTGCACACAGCGCCCTGGAAGGATCTGTCACTGCCCCTGTTCTCCCACTCCTCCCGGGGAAGCCTTTGTCCCTCAGCAGGCTCCCTCCTCCTCCTCCATTGCCTCCAACAGGGCAGAGTGCTTGCCAGGCCTTTGGGCACATCTTCTCTTCCCTCCTTCCCCATTTCTGCTCCTTAAACCCCCACCATCTTTTATCAAACCAGCCCTTTCATTTCTCTTTCCTCCCCCCTCCAACACCACCACCTCCCTCCCACCACCTCCACCTCCCTCAGCCAGCCAGCGACTGCCGAAGAGAGCCAGCTCGCTCCCATTGTGCTATCTTTGGGTCCTAAATTAAAATTTATGACATCTTGAAATGAGCAGTGAGGGTAATTTTGCTTCTGAGCGAAGATGCTAATGAGTCCCCTTAATGGCGTGAATAAGGAGTTGACGGGTCGTGTGTCACTTTGCGCAGACCGTGCTGGTGGTGTAATGGCCGCAGTAAGTGTCTGTAATTATACCCTGTCTCGCTGTATTTTGGCAGCCGTTGTGGGAGAGCAGGCGGCTCAGCCGCGTACGAGGCAGAGGGGAGGGAGAAGGGAAGGTGTGTGTGTGGGGGGAAATCCCAACACCCCCTGTGCTTCCTCCATGCTCCCCGGACTCCTTGTCCCTCTGTCCATGCAGCTCTGGAGAGGTGGCTTTGCTCGGCTCAGCTCTGGCTGGGAGGCAGGTTGGCAGTAGCTGCTTTGAGGATGAGCTTCTCCACCTCTCCTCTCCTTTTCTCCCCTTTAAAACCAGGTGATGAACCCACATGTGCCCCTCTGCTGCCTTGGAGAGGGGGTTGGGCAGCGTGCCAGGGGTGGGATGGCCGAGACCTGTGGGACCCAAGCATGTGGGACAGCCCTGCCCAAAGCCACCGGGTGATACAGGGTCTGTTCTCACCAGCCCCCAACACATGAGATCCCAGCTCTGTCTGTGGGGCAGATGGAGGGTCCCTCTCACATCTGGCACTGAGACCCCCCCTCTGACTTCAGTGCTGTCATGGTCTCTGCTTCCTTCCTGGCTCATTTCTTCTGTGGGCTTACTCTGGGGGATTGTCCTGACCCTATTTCAGTCCCTTGGGTATTCTTCTGCTACTCAACATGGTGCTGAAAACTTGCAACAGAGACAATTAGTGTAGAGGCCAGAAATGTGACCCTGTTCCTCCCCAGGGTGAAAAACCATTCGTGTCACCTGGGCAGGAGCTGAACACTCCAGAGTGGTGGGGTAAATGTCCATCTCCTAGTGATGCTCCACAATGGCTCCCTTGGGCTCCAGCCTGGTCCCTTGGCTGCCTCCAAGAAACTGCACCTGGGGATCAGGCCACGCAGGAAGAGGCTCTCCTGTCCTGGCAGGAGGAGAGACTGGGGAGCTGCTGTTGCAGGGAGTCATTTTGCAGTCGAGCTCTGCGCGTGTACATTTGGACTCGGCACCATGTCCCAGGCGAGGTTTTGCTCATCTGCAAGTGCTTGGAGGACTGGGCATTGCTTCAAAAAGCACAGACCAGCTGTCTGGAAGCTTTTGTATGCATGAGGAGATTGATTATTCTGTGGACCATCTCACTCCCAAGACTTCTTGAGACCATAAACCTTCCAGTCTGTGCTCAGGGTGTTAATTTCTTGGTAATACTGGCCTAGCAAGGGGTGGGATGGTGGGTTGAAAATGCCAAAGGCTCAGGTGTCCACGAGGTTGCTGGGGCTGCTGGGTGTCCTGCAGGAGAGGGCTCCTGCTCATGTGATCTCTGGGACTGGTCAGTGCTTGCTGCAACAACCTGGTTCCCAACCGAGGCAGGGGACAACGTGAAAAACAGCAGCTCCCGTGCCCAGCATGGGATGGCTCCCAGGGGTGCTTTGAGGCTGGTGCTGAGTTTGGGAAGCCATTTCTCTCCCAGCATCTGTCACGACACATCCAAGCTTGTGCCCTGTAAGCAGCCCCCTGCCTTTGAGTTGGAAGCCAGCAAGCAACTGGGTCTTTTCCTTGTAGCTCTGGGTTTGGAAACCTTTGAGCCACTTGCAGAGGATGATTTACAAACTGTGGTGGGTTTCCCTGGTTTGTTTGTGTAGGGGGGGGGGTGTGTTTATGTGTGTCTTGAAGCCTTGAGAGCCCTGGATGTATTTCTTCCTTTCCTCCTCTTGCCTCAGCCCACACCCTTCTGGACAGGACAAACTCCTGGATGATTCCAGGCAGGAGCCAGGGGCACTATGGGTGGCTGTCGGACCACTCACAGACCAGAAGAGGCTTTTCTCTGCTCTGTAGAGATGCTGCTGGTACAGGTGTTGGGACATTATTCACCCTGGCTCTCCTCATCCTTCCTTCGTGTCTCCGCCTTACTCTGCCATCACCAGCTACCACCTTTGGTCCCCAGGGCTTTTTGGGACCCTTTTCTGTCCCATCCTTGTGGCAGGAGGGTCTGGAGCTGGGCAAAGCTTGGGCACAGCCCCATTGAGCAGTATGGCCGGCACTGGTCCAAGGTGTCCCTTTAGGGATGTGTAGTGTGGTGCAGCTGTTGCATTTTCCAGACTGGAAGGATGTAGGTTAACTCTGGGCATTGAGGTGCCCACAGGCAAGTTGTCATCATCATCTTTGGAGACATCAGAGATGATTATGAGGATAAAAGCATTGCGGTGCACAAACCACTATTCTATGCTTGCTTTCAAGATTCTGGGATCTCCTTGGAGTTGAGGAAGCTACTTCCACGTGGGCTTAAACAGTGTGGGGTTGTCCAGAGCTGCTCAGTGGTGGCTGATGTTGAAGAAAGCCCTGACAGCCCCATGCTCCCAGCACCGGGGTCCTGCAGGTGCTGGTGCCACGTGGCCTGGGCAAGGGAGGTTTCATGCCCACCCAGCACAGCCCCAGGGCTGCCAGTGGCCAACATGAGCCCCATCCCGGTGGGAAGCAAAGCTCTGCCGCGTCACCAGTGTCGGCTGCCTGCAGAGTCAATACAAGTGTCTGTTCCGGGCTACGTGCGGCAGCGTTTGCAAGGCCAATATCAATAAACTCGGGAGAGCCGTTTGCAGGCTCTGGCGAGTGCTGGCGAGCAGGCGCTCCCTGTGCCGGGGAGATCACGACCATTGAAATATTGAAGTACTTGCATATAAACTGCTCTTTCAAGTATTTTTGACAAGGGTACTAATTAAATCTTAATTGACACTGCACTAATTAGCTTCTTAATTACATGGAACCACATAATTAGCAGCACACTCTGTGCTAATTGTTAATTAGGAAAACCAGGCTTCCCCCTATCCCCCCCAACCCTCCCCTCCTGTTGTCGCTTTTAACTAAAGAGCCTCTGGTGGGAGGAGGAGGAAGAGGGGGGGAAGGCTGGGAAACCTGGCCCAGGAGGGTGTTTGTGCTCCCAGCACACGGCACTGGAACCACTGGGGTGGTGTGGGGCTCCTGCTGGGGGTTTGGGCAGGGGGAGAGGGATGGAGGTGCAGGTTGTGGGGGTAAGAGGTGCCGTGGGTGTGAGCTGGGAGTGCTCCTTTGGGCTTGTTAATGGTAATGTGTTGGTGATGCAGCACAACTCTCCACCTGCAGACAGCCCCGAGGAGCCCCACACCAGCCCCTTTCCTGCAGCTCCATCCAGGACAAGCCACTATGGCACCAGGCAGCTGCCAAGGGGCTGGACCCCTGTGCCAACCCTCACTGCCAGTTTGGTGAAATGTCCCCTGTAGCTTCAGGCCCTCTCAGCATCTGGGGTGCTGCTGACCCCCTGTGGGGTCCCATGGGATGGATAATGCAGACCCTTAGTTCTGTGCTGGGTTGCATGACCTGTGACCCCCTTTATTCCTTTGGGCTTTCTGGTTTTCCTGCCTTGCTCCACCTCTTCTGCCAGACAGCAGGCAACGGCAGCATCCCATCGCTGGGGCGGCAAAGTTTGGCCTTAAATTGGTCTTCCTCAGCGCAAAACCCCTGAGGGTTTCACCTGGCCACTTGCTTGGCAGGGGTGAGGGCCCACCCTCCCCAAAACAGGCACCTTGGGGTGGCTGCATGTACTTACCTGTCTGGGTGCTCATGGGAACCGCTGTGGCTTTGCTCCTGGGGTGGCTTTTCTTGTGTCTCTGTGTGTGTGTGTGCGACGGGCATCCCTGGGCTCCAGGCTTAAGGTCCCTGTGGGTCTGCACCCAGCTTGGCACGGGGTTAAGTTCAATACCTGATTTTGGTAGAGGATTTGCTCTAAATCTGGCTATGCTGCTGCTACGTTGGACCAGGGCTGCTACATCCCAGCCCCTGCACCTCCCTGGGCACCAGCCCAACTACAGCACCTGCTCCCCAGTACCATGGCACACTGTGCCCAGTATCTGCCACCTTTTCTGCATCTTCCAGCCCTGAAAGCTGCTCCAGCAGCAGCCTCACCCCACCCTACCAGTGCCATCCTCACAGTGGGAGCAAAGTCAGAATGCCAAGGCTGCAGTTTTGCAGCTCTCTCCCTCTCCCTCTCTTTATGTTACTTTTTTTTTTTTTTAATTGTAATATGCAGTTTTCCATGAAATAAGCTGCTCTGGACTTCGTCTTCCCCAAGAGCCTGAAAGAGTGGGATGTGGAGCATGGTGCAACTGTGAGACTTCAGCCCCTTGCTTATGGGGCAAGAGGTGGAGGAGGGAAGAAAATATCTGTATTTTCACCAGGGGGAGAAGAGGAGGAAAAGAAAAGGAGGAAGAAAAAAAAGGTGAGAAAATTGTTCACATTTGACAAATCTTTCTAATTAGGGGCCAATTATGTCCTCAGATTCCTAATTGGGATTCCGGCAGGTTTTCAGGCTTGTAGGGTAATTACAGGTTCGTAATTCTATTAAGATGGAAATTTGGGAGAAATACCTTATCATAACATTTAGATTTTGCCATCTGTGTTGACGGGCTGCAGCTCGGGTGGGAAGGGGGTGCTCTCTGGTGCCTGATCCTCAGCTGGTGCCAGTTGGCACTGCCACGGGCAGAGCTCAGCTCTGGAGGACAAAATGGGGGTAGAAGAGTCTGAGCATCACCTTGGTTCCATGGGGGCTTTTTGGGGTCCCCGAGTGCTGGGAGTGTGGGTTTAAGTGGAGAACTCTGGGGTTGTGCTGGGACAGGAGGGCTGGATGCTTTGAGGTCCATCCATCACCACCACTGTCCTCTCCCAACATCACCCCAGCGTTTATAACCAGAAATAGCCACGGCAATCACTCTCCATCTTCTTCCTCACCCAGGGGAGCAAAGAGCTCCTTTAGCTTCCAGACAGCCCTGGGGTTCATTTGCACCAACCTTCAGCTGAGTAGAAAAGAAGGGGAAAACAAACAAACAAAAAGAATGTAAAGTCCCTTCTGCAGCGCCCAGGAAGCGCAGAAGGACTTGGAGCGTCTGCGAGCTGTGGGGCATGTGCTGGGGATGGGGCTGGCGGGGATGGGGCTGGCAGGGATGTGCCATGAGGCAGAGGTGACCATTTGCTGGCATGTCTGGTTTTGGTTCAGCAGCCAAAACTAGTAAGGAGTGAGAAAACAAAACATGGGCTTTGGGTCCAGCAGAATGCTTTGTTTAACACCAGCTGAAGTGTTTTGTGCTGGTTACGTTGGCTGTCAAAAAGCAGGTTGAGTTTTACAGCCCCTTCCCCTTTCAATGCATGGAGGAAAAATGTGGTAGTATTTTCATTTAAAAACCCCAAATGCTGCTGTATTTTGTTTCAAAAATGACAATGTCTTTTCCTCTTTTCCCTGTTAGGTTTTTGCAGGAGCCGTTTGATGTGCTTCAGGCTGACAAATGGCCAGAGTTGCCGCAGGAGCACCCCTCCCTCTGCAGGGGGTTGGTGGCCGGGGGAGTTCAGCTGTGTGGGTGCAAGGTGCCAGCACTCTGCAAACCACTGCTTCCCTCCCAGCGATCGCTTCCTGCAGCAAGGACACACGTCCGGAGCCTTCAGGGATTTCATGAACAGCCCCAAATCCCAAATAAATCCAGCAAATCCTGCTTGGACACAATTTCTCAATGGGAAATTCTCCCCAAATCCAGGTGTGCGGTGGCCCCGCTCGTGCTTTTCCTGTGCCTGGGACACTCCTGCCCCATCCCCACTGCAGCCCCATCCCCACAGCAAAGTCCCCAACGAGGGATGCTGTAAGCTGGGGTTCCCCAGATCACTAATGCTTATATTTCTTTTCCTCTTGGCTAATGAAACTGGCTGTGGGTAATTATTTTAATCTGCGTTACTGGGCGGGAATGCAGCTTCTTCTGGAGCTGCAAATTTATAATAATACTAAAAAAAGAAAGAAGGAAAAAAAAAAAAAAAAGAAACCCTTCCTCTCCGTAAGAGTCTTGCTGCCTTTGATCTTTTGTGTGAGGCCTCTTATCGGAACGAGAGTGGGTTTACACGCTGGAAGATAGGGGAATAATACTCCACGGAGATAAGCTGCAGCCCCGGCTCTCCTTTGTGTGGCAAATTTGATAGTACTGGGAAAATGTTTACTGGGAGACTGGGTGAGAATTAGTCCCCAGCACAGCCGAGAGAAAATAATTGTTTTGCATGATAATTAAAGGTGGTGGGTTTGGCCCGGGGATGGGGTGGGAGGAAAGGGTTGCTTTGCTGGGAAGCCCCTCAACTTTACCGGTACAGCCCACGGTGGGGTAGCCAGCGTGACTTGTTATTGCCATTGCCACCACCCCTCACGGGAACACAGTAAAACCCCCTTAGGAAGGGCCTGAGGTACCAGATATTAAAGCACTGAATTATTTGGTGGGATGAGTGGGGGAAATGGGAATACCAAGGGTTAGAAGAACATCCCTGAGATGCTTCTGGGGTTTGTCACTAACTTCATCTCTTGGATTCATCAGGAGCCAGAGCATCACAGGGGCAGCCACAGCAGCTCCAGAGGAGACCCAGACAGGGACACAGGAAAGGCTGGATTTTTGCCATCTCCTCTGAAAGGAGTTTCCCAACTCTTACAGGTGCCAGGAGGAATTTCCCAATGGCTCTTTCAGCATCTCCAGATGTCCCTCTACTGCTGGGCAAGGACACAGCTCCCTCCCAGGGACACAGAGACTTGAGGGGAGTGTCGGGGGCCGGGAGCCTCCAGGACCAGGGGTCACCCAGGAATGGCCCACGCCACTTGCTGACGCGTAATCGGTTTCCTATTAATCTAGCTTTTTATTATTATTATTATTGTTATTATTATTAAACATCTCTCTTCTCCCAAATCATCTCAGAGCCGTGGCGAGGTCCCTGGTAATAGCTCCATAAATTTCAGCCATAAAAAGTAATGGAGGGAGACAAATGAGATAATTAGGAATAAATCTTGGCGAGGTCTCTATTCATCAACATCCCCCAGAACCGGCCAATATTCCAAATCATTAGCAAAGCCCGTAATTAACAAAGAGCCAAGGCTTCCAACGTTAATAAAGCTCGCTCAACTCTATATTATCAGGTAGCGGCTGACGAATCAGCCCTGTTAATATTATGGCCTTTGTTAAGGATCTTCTTTCTTTCTCTCTTTTTTTAAAGCTAAAAACCCTGTGTCATTTTTTTTTTTTCCATCTTCTGCTAAATTTTAATTAGATTTTGCATGTGCATCTGTAGAGGGCAAGTGAGGGGACAAAGGGACAGGGTTTTTTCTTTTATGCTTGAGGATACTAGCAAAAGAAGAACCTGATAGAGTTTCTTTTTTTCCATCTTACTATTTTGTTCATTACTCCACCCTCTTCTGTAGGGAAGAGAAGTCCTCGAGGCTGCACCAACTAACAGCCAACTTTTCTTTATTCCTCCCCATTCCCTCCAGCCTCAGGACTGTGTGTGCAGACAGAGTTCCAGCTCTGCTGAGAATCTACCACCCTGGGCCCATGTTAGTCCGAGCACCTCTTGGCTCCTTTGGGCTAAAAGCAGAAGGGGCTTGCCAAAGAGAGAGCAAGTGCTACAGTTGCCCATTTCCTTTAGAAATTATATGGTTTCTGGGGCTGCCAAAGAGTTTGTCTGTTCCCTTCCCACCTGGGCACAGGGGGACACTCACCCACATGCTACTACAAGGGCAGCCATCTGTGTCCCCTGCTCTGTCGCCTGGCAAGTCTGGCACCAAATGTGCAGATAACTTAAAAATACCCCAAACACCTCCAGCTGTGACAGCCGCAGAATAGCTGCATTGCAGGCAAAGTCCATCCTTAACCCCAGCTGCACACAGGCTTTATAGAACCACAGAGGGGTTTGGGTGGGAAGGGATCTTTAAAGGTCATCTCATGCAACCCCCCTGCAGGGAGCAGGGCCATCTGCAACTAGAGCAGGGTGCTCAGAGCCCTGGCCAACCTCCCCTGCAATGGGGCCAGGGCTGGGGCAGCCACCACCTCTCTGGGCAACCTGTTCCAAGGTTTACGTCCCTTTGGTATATTTATTTTGGTTCTGTGTTTGTGTAAATGGGAATATTCCTCAATCTGTGAGGGAAAGAGGAGAGCATTGGGAAGGATGAATAACTTTTGTGCTTTATGCTTGCACAGGTCCAGGCTGGGCTGGCAGCTCTGTGGGCCTGGAAGCAGAGGAGCCTGGTGGCCTTTGCTGCAATATCTCCCTCTGAAGCATTTAAGAGCAGTGAAGGAGCAGGAGATGCCGACCAGGGCTGGCAGCTCCCACCTTCCTTCAAGATGCATTTGTTGCCACAGCCAGGCCTTCACCTTCTGTGACTCCTGGTGCCACCGGGCCGGACCAGCACACTGTGCACCACAGTGACAGGTTTGTGGCTTTTCCAGTTTCAGAGGCTGATCCTCTGCTGTCACTAAGCTACTAGAAGGATCTCAGTCTGCTCCACCCAGAGCTCAGGGCAGGAGAAAGAAGCAAGAAGTGACTCCAGGGAGTCTGCCCTTACCTCTAGCACAGACCCACGTCCACGCTGCTGCCTCACCAGTCGTGGAGGCTGCAGGAGCCACTTTCCTTCCCAAAGCCTCATCCCTTGGTGTCCCACACAGGTACTGGTGAGCGCTCTGCAACAGCCCCTGACAAAGGGGGTGCAAAGGCTTGGTGAGAGGCTTTGGCACTTCTGCAGAGCAGCTTTCTGCCCTGGGCTGTTGCCTTTTTCCATTTCGAGTGGGTTAGTGGTGGCTATTAGAGGAGGCTCCTCCTCTAAAAACCATGCAGAAAGAAAGGTAGAAAACCTGGGTCTGTGTCTCAGCAAAACCATCTACATGGGGCAAAAAGTTGAGCCCCCTCCAGTTTGGCTTCTCTATCAGCTGTGTCCAAATGGGAGGAGATCCCTGAGGAGTCTCTGCCCGCACCCAGCCATCTGCCACGGGATACCCTGCTCCTAGGAGAGAAAGTGGTGAAATATTATGTGCTGATTGAGTTTTCTCCATCTGTGCAAGGGCTTTTATTAAGTGAGAATTTATCGGAAAGGGGGGCAGGATTTTTTTTACTTTTTGCATTTCATTATGTTTCTGCCATGTGCAATTTTTACAATGCTGCATGAACCATCACCAGTAACAACCTTTACTGAACCTGAAATAGTTCAGACAATAAAAAACCCTTTATTGAAAATCACTCAGTGTAAACATCAAACTGAGGGGACATAAACCACACCCCAGAACAGCGCAGACTTTACAGGACATTGCTGTGCGGATGTGTTACACTCAGCAAAGAATGAGCAGAGTGACCCAAAGGGATGAAGGGACACTGGGAAGGGATAATTGCAGTTTGTACAACGTTCTGCTTCACACCCAGCAAATCCCTACACAGGCCACAGGTATTTCTGTAGGGCAGCAACTGGGATTAGAGCAGTTGTATTGCGTCAGTGCCAGTGTGGGGGCTGAGGGGTGGTTGTGGCTCTCTCTCTTAGGGAAGGGTATCGATATTCATCCCAGGAGGAGGTGTCCAGCGGGGTTTATGACCCGTACAGAGGCACACTGACCCCAAATGTGTCACTGGGGGACTGAGCCAGGATGCTGCTGCAAGCGCTGCTCAGAAGTTTAAGATGAAAAATAATCCAGGGGCTATTTCAGTGCTGTGGCCACAGCAGCTCCTGTTTACAACCAGGAAATACTGCCTGAGATTTAGATGCTCGCCTCCCATATTTGCTTCCTCTCCCCCCCAGGCAAGTGTTTGTTCTCAGTGAGGAAGCTGCTGTGAGGAAGCAAAGCCTAGTCCCACAAGCTGGCTGAGGGATGGGGATGCACAGAGGGGTGTCCTCCCAGCCCCAGTGCCATTCATGCAGAGCCTGGGAAGTGGGGTATCAGAGCGGGGCTGTGCCAGGCACTCTGTGAGGCTGGGATTTGCAATTCAAAGAGGCTGGAGAGGAAAGTGAGGAGGATTTTCATTCCTCCTTGACACCTGAGCAATGTGAAACAAGAGCTAACCCTCCTCTCCACCATATCACAAGCCAGCCTTGCTCTTCACCCCAGTGAACGGGAATAATGGTGGCTGTAGCGTGTACTGGGCTATGCTGCCCCGAGGATTGTAAAGTGTTGTGCAGATGTGTCAGAAACGGGAGAATATAAGCAGAAACAGGAGGATTCAACCCCAAAATCACAGGAGCCAACTGCCTCTTCAGCACAGCCCCTGGAGGGGAGGGTGACCTGATGCAGGGAGGAAATCAGCTTCCCCACCTTCCCATCACCAGCCCAGGGTTACCCCAGCTGCCTTCTCCTGCTTTTTCCCGGGAGCAGCAGAGCATGTGCTTACCTTGGCTGCTCACCACACAGCCTGTCCCACAGGTCCCAGTGAAGAGCACCCAGCAAAGCCAGCCTTGTCTTCCTGAGAGCCTTTTATCCCCCAGCCCCGGTGCAGGTGGTTTCCCATCACCTAGTGGTAACACCGAGCACCTGGCTGGTCCCTGGCCCCCAGGCTCTGTAGCAAACCCCACCTCAGAGCAAAGCAGCCCAGGCTGTGTCAGATGTAGTTGTGCAAGATCTTTGCTGCTGCAGTGGGTGGCTTTGGATGTCTCTCAGAGGTGCAGATGCTGAGCACTTCTGCAATAAAACAGGATTCTTATGTCTTGATTTTCCACTCCAGGAACAAACCAGAGGCCCCAGGATTGACCATTATCTGGCAACTGGGCCCAGTGCGTGGTGAGGAGACTGGGATAGCTGGTGATCCCTTCACTAGAGGGCAGCATCATGCCAATAAAATTGCCTTAAATCTCCACAATTTTGGATTAGCCAGGTGGAGCATCCAAAGAACTTCACACCTTGGGCAATGTGGTGTCAAAAGGTGCTGGTGTGGATGGGCAAGGGTTGAGCTCTGGGAGCTGCTGGGCTGCCCGAGAAGCAAAGCTACCATTGCTGAGAGCAGCTGAGCTGGGTTCAAGGGGCAGCCTGGGGAGGGACCTGGGGAAATGTGCCCAGGGCTCGTGCATCCCAGTTCCTTGGGGCTGTGGGAGGGAGCTGGTTGCCTGCAACATCTGGAAGCCATTTGTGAGCAGCTTCGCTGTCCGGTGGATGTGCGGCAAAGGGAGAGCAGCCCCTCGGCTCGGGCGGGAGGCCGGGGAGGAGGCTGAGCACAAGCAGAATGGCAGAGCCACGGTAGTCCCCAGGACTCGCTTTATTGCAAGGAGATAAAAGGTGGCTGGAAGGCAGCACATGTGGGTCATCCCCACACAGCTGAGCCTCTGGGCCCTGGCTGGGCTGAGGGGCTGCACACTCAGCACTGTGGATGTTACAAGAGTTCCCTCTGTGCTGCCAAAATCCTGAGCAAAATAACCAAGCCAGACACGTTAGATTCATCTCCCCCCTTTGCAACAGGGGTACTGGAGCAGGCAGAGCCACAACAGCACAGGCACCAAGCAATGATGAGGACTCAGCATCCTTTAAAGAGCCTTGAATACAAAATCCTTCATTGCCCATCACCATGGAACAGGCTCAGGCACTAACGAGCTTGGAAATCAATGGGGCCTGGGTGGAAATGGAGCTTGGACCTGCTGGGAGACACCAGCATCCCTCCAGCATCAGCAGTGCCAGCAACTAATGAACACCAAATGGCAGTGCAGGGGATGGCTCCTGGATTGCTGGGGTGTGTGTGGGGGTGCTGAGCCCTGGCAAGCGGGCGGGAGGTTCAGCTTTCCACGGGAAACCCAGACCCAGCACAGGGCATCCCGGCGCCAAGGGAAACCCACCCGCAGGCAAATGAAACCCAGAATCCACAGCAACGAGATAATGTGGGTAGTACCACTGCAGAGAGTATAGAAAAAATATATGTAAACAAACAATTGAGTGCATAAAATTATGTGTATCTGTGTATGAATATAGCTGTAGCTATGTGTGTGTCTATAGATATATACACGCATATATATATATATATACAGCCAGAGAGACTATAGAGCACACAGTAGGGTCTGTCACACCCACGCACATAAATACACGGAGGAAATAGGAGTGCTCAGGTCACCTCCACGTGCCACCACCGCATCTGTGCACATGGTGGGTGTGAGCAGGAGCCTGTACAAAGCCAGGCATGTAAAGAGGAGTGAATTACTGCGTGGGAGGTGAGGGGCTGTTTGCTCTGTCACGCACGTGCGCGCAACGTGTGCCAACTTTCCCTACTTAGCAGGGCCGAGCACTTTGGTCTCACAAGAAAAATGGTGCCACTTTTTTCACTCTATAACTCACTGGGGCCATTCAGCGCGATTCTGTGTGGGGTTAAAGGTAGGGATGAATTTTCCTCCCAAAATTTTCCTGTTAATGGCTTGCAAATGTTGGCATCCCCGGCGGGTGCATGCGCATGTGTGTGTGTGTGTTGGCTGCTGGCGCTGTCTCACACACAGCAAACTCCCCAGCTCCCAGATATTTAAGCTAACTCCATCTCCTCTCCAGTTTCAGCTGCATTTTTAAAGAAAACAACTCCCACCGACTGCAGCAGGAAATCACTATTTGGGTTTATGAGGCACCTCTTCCTGACGAGCCGTGCAGAAAAGTCTCTGCTTGCTCAGCAAGGCAGGTATCCCTGTGCCAGTGGGGTGGCTCAGAGCCTTGGTATTGCACACCAGTCCTCAGCATCGTGCACCAGCCCTTGGCACTGTGCACCAGCCCTTGGCATCATGCACCAGCCCTTGGTACCATGCACTGGCCATCAGCATTACACACTGGTCCTTGTTACCACGCACCAGCCCTCGGCATCATGCATTGCACAGCCAAGAGGGATGAGGTGACACTCGAGAGCGACTCATACAATGGCTGCAGCTTTTGCTAACAGGAAAAAAAAGGAGCTTGAGTTGATGGGGTTTGAATCAGCTCCACAGATGGAATAAGGTGTCCGTTAAGGTGTCGAAGGTGTAAGAAATGTTATTTGAACAAAAATAAAATAAAATAATGCAATTTTATTAGTGCCATTTCCTGGTTCAGGCCCCTGCTCTGCATGCACAGAGGACCCGTCACCCAGTGTGGGGCTCACAAGTAGGAGCCCAGTGGGTGCAATTAGCCCTGGCAACGGTGATGTGTGAACACACAGAGCTGCTGGGGCAGGACCTGGCCTTCCCATGCCTCAGCCCAGGTGTGCCCAAGCCCAGGGCTGCTGTGCCTTCCCTGAGCAGTCAGACCACACACCAAGCCCGATATCAACCCCTCTGAAGTGATTGTTTCTCCCTCTTGTTTTTCTGACCTCTCCGATGCTGGAAAACTCATCTGCTCCCCTCACGACCTGATGAACCCGCTCCTTCCAGCCACCAGCTCTGCCTGAGCCCCGGCACTGCTTGGGAGGCAAAGCCCCCTTCGGATAGAGCCCATGGTGATACTGAGCTCCAGGACATGCTCAGGCAAGGGAAAATATCCACAGTGGGCAAGACAGGGTCCGTGTGTCTGTCCAGTTCTCCTACTGCGGGGCTTCAGCCTTGTTTCCCTGTCTTTGAGCAGGAGGCTGCAGGGTTTGCATTAAATCAAGTGGTGGTCCCTGGGTGTATATGCCTATGATCATATACGTGTATATGACCCCAGGGGCCATGGGTCCAGCTATCCTATGCATCCTGGGTTTGTCCCTTGTTGTATCCCTTGAGTCCTTGGTGTTTCTTTGGGGGCAAAGCCCTTTCCTGCTCTCTTTGCCCAGGTCTCTGGCTTCTCTCTGGTCCTCCCCAGGCACCCAGGAGAGGGTTAACATGAGCGTTTCTGCATTTTCTTTCTCCAACTTGGTAGCAAGGCAGAACATGGGGATATATGGTCTCCGCTTGGGTCCCAGCCTCCAAGGCTGGCTGGAGGAGCCGGAGCTTTTGGGCAGATTGCCGTTTGGCAGCAAAACGCGCCAGCATTTGCCAGTTCTGCACTGCTTCAGCTATCGCCGAGCTCGGACGGCTTCTGCACCCCCCCCTTTCCCCTGAGACACGATAACTTTCTGTGTAATCTCTGCTGGCGACAGCAGCACAAGGCTGGCTCATCCCGATTCCCCCTCCACC
>JAAGNO010024271.1:0-20194 GCA_033439905.1 Ceryle rudis
TTGCTGAGGGTAACCTTTCATTTTCTGCATAACCCCAGAGGACAAGGAGAGCATCTTGTATCAAGAGAAGTCAATGAAATTTGTTTTCTACTTTTTTGAGTATTTGCAAGGGATGAAAATTATTAATTTAAAATAATTTTGAATATTAAAATCCAATCATTCTGTCACTTTTTTCCTCAAAAGTAGGGCTGAGCATTAGATGATAAATAAACCAATTTCTAATTCACTGAGCAGGAAAGAGCTCTTATGCCAGTCTCCTGAAGGATGCTGTTGTGGAAAATGGGAAATGCCATATTGCATTTCTAATAAACATGACTGGAAAAAATTTCCAGTAAGACCAAAGTTAGATCCCATCTAGTAGAAAAGGAATTTGTTTCCAATATCTCTTCAAAAGGGCATAAAAATTGTTGAGGGCATTTATGAGAGATCAATAGAGTGCTTTGGATGTCTGAGATAAAAATCATGAGTCATGCTGTGTGAAAGATCAAAGTCAGTGGAGAAACTTAATTTTAAGTGACTCCCAACACTCAGTGTGTACATCGACGAGAAAGATAAATGTAGTTTGGACATTGAGGATTCATAAGAGAACGCCAGTCAGCATAGGAAATTATTTATTGTGTACGTTGTTGGAAGTTAAGATAATAACTGGATCAGGCAGAAGAGGACAAAGCTAAGCCAGCTGGCAGAATTTATTGTGGATGAAAGGAAACAGAAGTATTTTGATAGAAACAAGCTAATGGAGAGTACCAGTGATATCATAATTCAGTAACAGGACACTGATGGCAACAGGACTTTCAAATATAGACAATGGGGACAAATTTGACATAAGCATGGGGAGGAAAAGCAGTGCATTAATTAAAAAAATACATCTAGAATTGAATTTCATTTTATCTGCTTGAAATCCACCTGGGTGTGGGTAATAACATAAGAGTAATAAGTAAACAGTAATAAGTAAATGGTCAGCAATTTAGAGAGTTAAGCTGGTGCTGAGCCATACATAGTATCTTTACTAACTGCACATTACACTGTTGTTCAGGGCAGTGGCTGAGGGGCTGAAAAACACAAATCTTTCAGCATCCTATACATAAAAATGGCATATCAGAAGAAATACTTCCAAGTGTTTAATTTGGGCAGTGTTATAATAAAAATAGTTTTAATTCTTCTGGAAACTAAAGTGGCTCATTCATACCTGTAGCAAACTTCACATGTTTTGCTATTCAGATGAATGAAGCAGTCCTATTTTCCACAGCTAATTAAACCTGAGCAAAGAGTACATATTTGGATATAAGAGAAGGTTGTTAATAATCTGACTGATGCTTTGAGTTGCCATTACTGAGTTGAACTCTCTGTTGAAGCAGTGACTCAGAGCAGGATAGCTGTATCCTCATTTAAGGTAGTGTAACCTGCAGAGTACAGATTTTTACACTAGAATGGCTTTGAGTCATAAAGCTGCCTCACTTAACCCTTAAAGCAGTAGGGAAAAGAAGCTTACCAGTTAAATAAAGATATTATCAGTGAGCATTATTTTTTTTTTCAGATTGTATTCCCCTTCTCTGTTACCCCATTACACCTCTCACAGCTTTCGCATTTCTCCTGCCTCTTGATGGTCTCAGTTACTGGTTCTTGAACAATGACAGAAGTTACTGTGGGGAAATACTGCTTTAAGTTCATATCTAATTCAGAGTTTTGCTTCTGGTTTTTTAACTGCTGTTATCTCACATGTGACTTAAGGAGTTTCACCAGTATCTCTGGGGTTTTTTATTATTGTCCCATCTAATCTCCAAGATTTATAGAATCAAGTTGTGGGAGGGCAAACTCTCTCCTCTTGCCCTAGGTTTTTGCTGTGCCCAAAATTTACCATTCATGGTTTTATACTAAATCTTAATACAAATTTAGCACTCACAAAACATAAGCATAGTTCCTCTGTTCTCATCTCTACCAGCCACTCTTATTGCTGGTTGTTTTAATGATCAGCTGCAGAAAACCACCACAAATTATGTCCGAATACATCCACTGGGAGGATGACAAATGGAAACAGCAAAAGGTTTATATCTGTGCCCTTCCTTGGTGGGAGGGGAAGGTGCAAAAGAGGAAATGGATGTAAAATTTTACATAGGTTTAGACATTTTTTAAGGTTTGCAAAATTATTTTGGCGGTCTTCCTTTGCTCTAGTGAAGTAAATGTTTTCATGGTCGCTGGCTTACTACTGAGCAGGAAATAATTCTTTGCAAACTGTGTTTTTATATTAAAATGATTTAACATTTCCCCTCACTCTCACTCTATTAGGGGAAAGTACAATATGAGATATTTTCACACTGAGCTTATTCCAGGCAGTACTTAGTACTTGTGGCATTATTAAATACAGTAAGAAGTAGTTCAGTAGTAATTCAGAGACACCTGCAGCCCCATGGGTGAATTGCCCTGATACAATATATGTGCACTGACCTCAGAAAAATGCAATAGTTGCAGGAGTGAGAGAGGAAGAGGCTATTTTAGTCTGTCCTTCCTCATGTTGTTTAGGGTTATGCCTCATTTTAGTTGTGCCCAGTGACTGAAGTGCTTAGAAATGGGTCTCTATTTTGTGACCATCACACTGGTGTGGCTGGAGTTTGGGTGCTTTCGGCCCATCTGTTCCAACGACCTGTCTGAAAAAGATCTCAGCATCAGTCATTCACCAAGGTGGGACTTGGTGGTGTCTCTGTCTTCTGTCAAGGTTTTAGTGGCAGCACAGAGACTGCCAAAAGGCTGCCTCACCAGCTGCCTGTAATAGCACTGTGTGATTAAAGCAGAGTATTGCCTCTCTGGGGATAAATCTTGGACCTACAATTGCATGTTGTCTGTTTTAATAAAATAAATTCATAAATATCCTCTCAGATGTAAATTCTAGGCTAATTGATGTGGTCTAGCTAATGGGTTTACAGCTGCTTTGCTTCACCAGTGTTATCAAGCGTCTGGAGTGCTTGGGTGAATGTGCCCGCTACTTTTTATCCACTTTTCTTACTGTGCATCTAGAGCGACTACAAAATACATTGAGTAGTGCAGCAGGGAAACCTGTTACCCACAAATGAATAGCAACTTTAACCTGGCTTCTACAATGTTTACGTAGAACTTCTGCTGCTCTAAACTGTCATAGCACCCACCAACTGCCCAACTCGCTCATGACAAAACAGTCCTTGAAAATGTTACCACATTACACATGTTCAAGGCATGCAATGACTCAGCATTAGGATCCTTCCAGATTCTCTAAGATTATCTGTTCTTTTTGCCATCTTAATTTCCCACATCATTTGGAAGTTGAAACTACACATTTATCAGCTCATGAACACCAGATCTCTGTACATCACTCTCTTCAAAGGGAAAAGTGGATGTATGTGGTGCAGGGAGCTTACACTGCTTTTTTGGAGATAATTTTGTGTAAATAAATCCAAACCTGAATTCATATTTTTTTTCTAAAAATACTTCTGTGCACACACATATATTTGCATTTGAAATGTCAAGTGCATCTTCCAGTGATTGTTGATAATCTTGGCCTTTTATGCATCCTCTACATTTTATTGTTTCCGATTAGTAGAAGTATCATTTTAAATTATGTTTGGAGGTCAGCAGTGCAGATTGCTGAGAGGAAAGGCTGAGTGCTTTTAATTGTAAAAGGATTTTTCTCCCTAACATCTTTTTTTCTGCAGACACAAAGCACTAAGCTCGTCAGGAAAAAAAAAAAAAAAACAGTTCTGCAGAAACTTGTAAGAAGTTGTTTAGTCACAGTGTGTGAGAAGAGAACCTCAGGATGTTCACTGGCAATGTGTCACATTGTCTTCACTTCTGTTGTCATCTGTGCTGATAAATTTGAAGGGTCTGTGAAGAATTTAGGAAAATGTGATTCCTGGTGTGAGAAGCAACTGCATCCCAAACCAAATTGCCAGTCAGAAGGAAAAACACGTAGAAGTTGATACAAAATAGTAGCCGTGAATTTTGTTGTTTTGATAAGTTTTCTTTGTGGCCAGAGTGATGTTTTGTCAGAATTTAGTCATTTTGTAGGTAGAGGAAGTATACTTAATTTTGATGTGCAGGTGACTAAACACTGGTGCTTGGAGAGTTAGTTTATTCTGATGTTCAACCAGCTGTAAACAATACCAGCCAGGGCTGTTGGCATCATTTACTGCTATGGCTGCGCCCTCAATGCCTGTCAAAGGTGGCCAGTAGAGACTACAAACTGTCAGATATACTTTTTAAATCAGTGAGACTTCAGATTGAGAAATTCTTTAGTAGTAGCAAAACAAATACAATGGTATCAATGGAGGATGTTAATATGGTTCAGATCCTGTCTAATCCAATGTAATTTTTCAAGGAATAACAAGAAAAACAAAACAAACAAAAGGATTAAGAAAAACAAACAACACCAACAAAACCCCGACAAACAACTTTTCTAGGTAATCAGAGACAGTTTCAAAGACATCATAAATCTGAAGTCCTTGGAGGCCGGGCAAACTTAGTGGAAGGTGATAGAAAATTTAAAAAGCTGACTCAGAATGTTCCAGTTCTTCCTTCATAAATCTTACAAAAAATCAAGGAAAATGAGGTTTTTTTCTTTCTGCTGGAGAGAAAAATGCTGCAAAATATAGATACTTGTGAAAAAAGAATGGTTACTTTCTATGACATTTAAAACTGTGAGGTTTTTTACAACATGTAATACCAAAGAGATTTTCTGTAGTTAAAGAGGAAAAGAAGTGTATAAGTTTGTACATTGTATGCAGAATCAAATGTTTTGATGTATATATATTCCCCTTAATGAGAAATGCTGCAGTAGTCTACACTTACACTGATCTCCATAGATCCAAGAAAGAAGATGGGGAAGGAAACCCAGGGTCACTGTGGAATTTGCATCTAAGAGATTAATTTATTGGAAAATCTCTTGGGTTTACCATAAATAGGTGGAGTAATTTTTATATTAAAACTTATATTCCCTGTCATGGGAAACTACAGAAAGATGCTTTTTGTGCTGCCTGCTAATCTGACTTTCTCTCCTATTGTGAGTTCAGCATACCATGCCAAGAGGATACAGGTGTTGCAGAAAGAAAAAGCAAGCAAGCAATTTAAGCAATTGCCCTGTAAGCATGTGCTTATTCAACCAAGTGTTGTACAAGAGGAATCCTTAGTAATAGATTGAAAAAGAAAAAATTACTATAATCCCTAGCCATAATGGGGAAAAAAAGTGGATATTGAGATACTACTTAATTTAAGAACATGGAAGATCATAGGCAAAGAAAAACCCTCACAACCCAACACCCCGTAACAACTGTTAATTCTGAAGAATCGTCCTTCTGATGTTATAAAAGGTACTGTTAACTAAAAGCCTGTAATACTCAGTTCCTGGATAATAAAAAAAAAGAGGTGGGAAGTTAAGTATTTCTGTGTTTTGCAGTCAACAGAAAGACTGTAGTCTCCTCCTCCCCTGCTGTTACAATAGCACTCTTAGATAAGCTTATAAGCTCAGAGTGTGGTGAAGTGTTGGCCCACACAAGCAGGAGATGGTTTTCTGCCTGCGGTGGGAGAAGCCAGCTGCTGTTGGGAAATTATTATGTATGTGTCATATGTTATATGAGTATATCAGACAGAACATTAGGTCTAGGGGTAAGAGCAAATTGCACACAGCATTTGGGAGGCTAAGTAAATACTAATCAAGAGGAAATCTTCTGGCCCCTGTTGTACCACTTGTTTCTGTAAAAAACAAGGACGTACTCTAGTTTGATGAAAGTAGAGATCCAAATGCTGTGAGACATTTGCCTGTATCAGCTCAGAATAAATGAGGTGGGTAGAACTTTGCCAAAAGTGTGTATTAGCTTGACTTTAATTAACAGTGCTAATTTCTGCTCCACTTATTCCTTGTAGCTGCGGGAGACAAATTACGTAAAGCTGTATCCAGATACATTAACCCAGCTAGATAAAATTTTGCCCTGTTGAGGTTGCAGAGCAGTATACACAGTGAATGTTCAGGATTTCTTTATTGTGCTCCTTTTGTTTTACGGGGTCAAAAGTTTTCTAATTTCAAAAACAACTTAATTTTTTTTTTTGGACTGAGGATATCTCAATTTGATTTGTCATGATGTTTCTGGATTTCTACACGCTGTATTCTGATAAAACCAGCAGGCAGATAGTATATCTTTATCTGCTGGAAAAGTCAAAAGATTTGGTATTTGGTATAAAGCTGAGGGGTCTGGAGGGTCTCACCCCTCTCTTTGCCCTCCTGTCCCGCTTTGCCAGCTTTGCTTGGCTTGGCTCGGGTCCTCTTCTGGTTTCTTCCTCAGAGCATCCGAGGAGGACATTCTGCCTTCAGTCCTGATATGTGTGTGCTCCTGAGTCCAGTATCATAATTCAGCCTGTGAACACAGCTCCCGTCTGCTGCTGGGCCCAGTATGGGACTCTCCCAGTGCCTGCTCCACAGCATCAGTGGTGATGGTGATGTAATTACCATTGGGGGGTGGGGGGGTTGAGTTTGATACTGGGTTTATATATATATGCATATATTCCATTTTTATTATTATTTTCATTTTCATTAAAGCTGTTCTAGTTTCCTTTTCTAATCAATAAGTATCTCTCCCTTATTCCCTTTCTCTTCCTCTTTGGGGAGGGAGGGGGGTTAACAGAGAGCATCTGTTATAGGTCTAAGGGGCCACCCTGACCCTAAACTATCTCTTACTTATATATATAAATAGGCTCAGGTTTCCAAGGGCAAAGCTGCACCAGTGCCTGGGGGTACAGCTTGCATATTGGGATTTCAAGTTGTGCTGGGCAGAAGGAAAAATGATTCAGTTGCTGATTCAGCAACTTGCAGTAAGACAAACTTTAGAAGTAACCTGAGCTGCGCATAAGCAGTTATTGTGAAAATTGATGTGACGGATGTTTGTATATATATTTGTATTTATGGACACATGCTGATTCTATAGAATATGCATGGAATTCACCTACACCTATGACTGCATGACGCACATCTTATGACTGTCTTGCTGACAGTATGGGAAAGTGCTTGCTCGTGACATGTACAACTCTTGTCCGTCTCTCATTTGAGAGTCTAGCCTGTGGCCTTTTGTGTTTCCTATACTCAGTGGTTCTGCTGGGTACATATGGATGAGAGAGGTGTATTTTTAGATATTTTTATTACTGTATGATGAACCAAATTTACCTTGTTGTTTTAAAATAATACTTCATCAGCTACATCTATTGCCTCCCTGATAAAATACAGGCAAAAATACCTTTCAGCCAGATCAGCTGTCCAGGGAACTGATCACAAATGGAAGGGGGTTTATTGTACTATTTTTTTTTTTCCTCTCCCTTTACTGTCAAAGCTGACCTTTTACATACTAGATTCTAGAAGCATTTTGAGCAAGACATGCAGATTTTCACTGCTTTGGGACTTCTGAAAGCCAGGGCCCATTAGAAGTTTCTCTAAAGGCAAGTGAATGGGACAACAGATGCAAAACAACCTGAGGCTTCTGGCTAAGCTTGGAGACATCTCAGATTAACTGTTCTTTTTTTTTTTTTCCCCTCCAAAAATCTTCAGTCATTCCCTTGTCTTAAGACTAAGTTTTATTTCTGAAGGGGTTCTATAAAATTACTCCCTTCAATCACAGGGAGAGGTTTGATGGAGATTTTGACATATTTCTGTAAGGAAACAAAGATAATAGAGATTTGTTCCTTAATACCGTAAATGACAGAAGATTCCACAACTGTTCATCATCCTCCTCTGACATGGATACTGCACTGATTACGTACTGCACCAAAGTGTGGTAAACCTTAAGTTTCCACCTGAATGCCTTTTTGTTGGTTAAGTCAGTATCCCTGGAAGTATTTAAAAGATGTGTAGATGTGGTCCTGAGGGGCATGGTTTAGTGGTGAACTTGGCAGTGCTGGGTTACTGGTTGGACTTGATGATCTTAAAGGTCTTTTCCAACCTAATTTAGTCTATGTTTCTATGTTCTGTAAAGGAGGGTGTCAGCATTGTAGGGCTGGTGCTTTGTGCCTGATATAATTGGTACTGAAGTTTTTAGTATTCAGTTTCCAGGTTAAGGATGCCTTTTCACTTTCAGGATCTTTGCATTTCCTCTCTTTGCCATTCCCCTCAGGTTCCTCCCTTCCTCAGAGATTATGTGCAGAGAACACGTTAAATGAGAATTTGAATGTTCAACAAGCAGTGGAAATAATAGTACACTTTTTATGTTCATCAAAAAAGGATGTATTGCAAAGCCAATTCACTGACCTTTTCTCTCTGTCCATTATGGGACTTTCCAGGAGGAGCTGGGCTTTACTACATGGTGAGCTTGCCTAGTGTGAGGAAGTTCACAGACATAAACTGTGAGCACACACAGGGTTCAGTTGAGTCCTGAGAATGACAGTATTAGGTCCTTTCTGATTAATCCACCCTTCAGCAGTGTGTCTAGGTGTCACGCTGCAGACTGTGTGGGCTTTTTTTTTATTCTCTCCTTCCTTCTGAAGCCTGCGTAGAGTATCCCACAGTTGTGAGGTTCACCAGGGACTAAACAAGATGCTTCTTGTTCCAACTACCACCAGGGTCTACATGGAGAAGTTAGGTTCAGTCTAGGACTGTGTTCATTGTATAAGTCAGAGGGGAAGGCTGTGCTTAAACAAAGCTCTTTCTCTACCTCTTCGCTAAAACCTCCTAGGGAAAGCATAGCTGAAGCTCCCTGCTGCTACACCTGTTAAAGGGTTAACTCAGAGATGTCAAGGAGAGGGGAGACTGGGGAGGAAAGAGGCAAAAGAAGGTGGTGTAGGTGCCCTGCTGTCTTAGCCACTGTTACCCACATAGGATCCATTAGGTTTCCAAACAGCTACTCAAAAGCATTTTGTTTGAGGTGGCAGCATGGCTTTCTGAGCCTCATGTGGCTCATAAGAGGCAGATGTTCTGCAATGTGTTGGTCTTTGAGAATTAATGCTTGTATTTTATTGCTTTGTCAAGTTTGTGGTATCCTTTTAGGCTTTGTGGTTATGGGTTCCTCCATTGAGGCCTATTTTATTTAGCACTCAGGATTTAATTGCACATAAACCTCTATGTCTGCTACAGCAGGCATCTCTTCAAAGAAACCTTAAGATGTCATAATATTTGAAAGAGAAAAATGTGCATTTTTTGTTAGCACATGTAATTTAGATACCTAAATAATTGGCTAGGAAGCATCTCTCTTATCTCATGTTGAATCTAATATGAAAGACAGTTACAGCTTTTCAAACCTGGCTAAAACTATGAATTACCTTATATTTGGATGAGTCTAATTTAGACAGCTGTCAGACAGAAATATTTTAGATTCTGTATATTAGTAACACTTCTAGAGGGGTTGTGGCTATTTCCAAAGTTATTTTTTGTTGCATGAAATGAGGGGAACTCACTTAGCACAGTAACTACTGTGGAGATGTTTGAACTAATTGCTTATGTGAAATAATTATTCCTAATAGAGAGGAGGAGAAATTTATATGGACTTTACATCTTACAGCATCCTTGTGAGAGGCATATCAGAAACTCTAGGAGGTCTGTTACTTTAAATGCTGGTATACTGCTCAGGTTAATGTAAGAGTTATTCCTTGTCCTTTCAGGAGCACTGAGGGTATGGGTGTGCAAGTTTTAATTTATCTTATTTTCCATCTGAAGGGCACACTCAAAAAACCAGGAAGATCCTTCAATAATCGTATTATATCACTGTTAACCAACAAAGGCTATAAGGACCTTCTGTAAGACAAATCACATTTAAAACTTAAGTATCAGTTGGGAATTGGGCTGTAATTCTAACCAGCATTTATCCTGCTTTTTGATATAGTACAAATCCTTCCTGCCGAGCCTGATTCTCAGCCTTGGGGCTTTAACATTCTACTTAGTGTTAATGTTACTCTGTTTGACACTCACCCGTTGTATTTTGCACGTTTGTTACTACACTTTGCCTGAGCTGAACTGCTCCACCTGATGGTGAAAGCAAGAAAATACCGTCTCTCATGCAATGAGGATTTATTTGAAAAAATGTAATCTAATGGAAGCATTTAATGCTGTAAGGGTGTTTGTGCCTTAATCGAGGAAACTTACTAATGATGTCCTGCCCCCTTTATACTCGTATGTAGAACGGTTAAGGTTATGTAAAGGAGTTGCACAAAGACCTTGAATTCACAGATTTCTTTCGTGTTTCTAGTGAGATACCCAGCTGGTAGGTACTTGTACTGTAGACATGGGCTTCTCACAGTCCAGTTGCTGCCAGAACTGGAGACGCAGCTGTGCTTTGCAAGACATGCATATCTGAAAGTTGTTCCTGTTTATGCACAACAAGGGAAGTGTAGATGCTTGCTAGCTGTAGGTTTGGTCATGTTCTCATTACCCAAAGTGGAAATACCTAATAGTTGAGTATGTTGGGTAGAAAAGCTTGCCCATATGGTATTTCCTATCTTGAGTCCATTTAGTTGCACAGAGAAGGAGGTAAAAACAAAAGAACAAGTCTCTCTTGTGGCACTGAAAGAGAAATAATCACGTAAATCTTGTGCAAGCAGCAAAGAAACAGAGCTGTGTGTTCCCAAGTCTTTTAGTTTATTCACCTTTTTGCAATGCAAGACTGTGTAGATGCATGCTACAATAAATTATCTCTGGCACCTTTCATGTTTTCCTAAGATACCAGAATGTTTTCCATGTCATAGCAGGATCTATCATCTCTAGATGGTCATGCATTTAGCCAGGAAAGCAAAACATAATGATTTGCTATCTTGAGCTGATGTGGCTGGGATGAAGGATGAATCCTGTATGGAAGGATGCTTATATGTAACATCACGTGCAAGTTCTTTAAAATATTTGAGCAGACTAAGGCCAACATTTGCTGTGCTCTTAAGAAAGTAATGTGAAATTTGACCACTAGAGCACAAACTGATTGTATTCAGCCTGTGCTCCTGCAAAAGTAAGGTCATAGTACACCAAACAAAAATCTCTGTGAACAGGCAGATCGCTCTAATGCTGTGAAACTGAGGAAATCTCCTTGATGTATTCAGTTTTCATAGCCTCTATCAAAAATTGTGGATTTTAATTTGTTCCTGTAGTTTTGTCCTTTACTTGTATTAACTGTATACGCTTACATTGCCCCAAAATGGTGTGTACAGACCTTTTTTTTCTTCTTTTCTTTCTCTCTCAGACACCCTGGCTCTGGAATACCAGACAGTGCTGGAATGGGTATCCATATCAGGTAAAGGTTACAGTGCTGCCTAAAAAAGAACATGACACCTCTGCAGAGCTGTTTTGTTATGGTGGAGCTTTGTGACAATATGTTAGTGTGAACGGGCTACTCATCATTTCAGAACATTGCTAAATGCTCCTCATCTTGCTTGAGTTCAAGGTGGAAAGATGAATATAGCTGTCACTCTTAAAGTAAAAGTGCCCTTTCAGGTTTTGGCATGCTGCACTTATTCCCTCTTTCGGTCCTCAAAAGAAATTTTGCTCAAGTTTGAAATTTGATTTACTTAAAACAATCTTCAAGAGACAAATAACAGTATACTTATTCCTTACTGTACTGCTAAGATTTTAACTAGTTCTAGGAATATTTAATTCCTAGGACCAAGTTCTGGCCATGCTTCACAACAGCACAGTTGTTCCAACAGCACAAGTGCTGCAGCAACAACAAGATTTTCTGGAGTTTTAGGTCCAGGATAAGAAGGAGCAGAACAAATGAAAGGAGAAGGGTAGAAATTTTATCTGTCATTATCTGTTTGAACAGTTGCTTCCGAAGTTCACATACCCAGAGAGCTTTGAGAAACTTTTCTGGTACTTTCCATCACCTTGGGCTACTGGACATAGTTTCTGTGAATACAAACTCCACTCAAGGACTGGTAATGAACTGAATAATATTAGGGAAGCAGCAGAAGACATTGAATGGTGGAACTGTTGAATCTTCATCACTCAGAGATTTTAGGAACAATCATTTGTCAGAATTGATATGTTTGCAGTCACTGGTGCCCTTCAGTCCTGTTTTTTACTATTTTTGTGTTATTACGAGCAAGAAGAGATTTACTTATGACAAAAGACTGTGAATCTCACTGGTTACAGAACATGTATTTACCAGGTTTATCAGAAGAAAAAGGTCATTCAGAAAGTTAATTACAACTTTTATAGGGTAGCAATTAAACTTACTGTATTTTAAATCATGCTACTAGTGGAGAGGGTCCAACAGAAAGTAAATCACTGACTGAAAGTCATTATCAAAATCATTGTCTTGGGGATAAAAATGTCTACTGGGTGCTAATCAGGATTAAGTACCAGGTTTTCAATTTATTTAATTTTTTCTTTTCTTAACTAAGTGAATTTTCTAATCTGTTTGCTACAAATCCTGTATAAATTACTCAACACAGCATTGCGGAAACCCAGCTGGACTTTCTGTAGATAGAGTCAAATAGATCATTTGGGTGACAGTTTACCCATAAGCATAGTCCTATTGAAGTGAAGTCCATGGAGAACTGAAACCTAACATATAAACTAAACGCACACTATTGATCTTTCATGGAGGGAAACCATGATATCTTTAGAATCCCCTTATATTCTCATTAGATATGGGGTTAGAAATATTAATGCTATTGTTAATAAAGTAGCTGACAGTATTAATTATTTTACTAGAAATTTTCCCCAGTGAGTTGTCTTGCAATAATGAGTGTAATAGTCACAGTTCATTGCTAGCTCATGTTCCCTTGCCTTTTTTTTAATTACACCTAATTAAAAGCTTACTGGCAGTCTCACTAAATCAGAGAAGGATTATACTGGAACAAGAAATGGCTTTAAAAGATTGATTTTGAATATAAACATTATTCGTCCAGCATATGAATATGTCTGTATCTAAATAACCCACACAGAGCATTCAGTGGGTACCTAAGGACTGGTTTTTTGGTTGCAAAGAACTGATCTGCAAAAGGGAATGGGAATAAAAGAGGCACACGAAATGCCTCTTGCCAATGGAAATAACTCGTGCCCTGCTTGGGTGCATGGTTGTGCCAGTGCAAACTGCTCTAGAGATGGTTCATCTAATCCCTCAGGAGATGCCCTCAGGAGCTTCTGTGCCAGTGCTCCTCTCTATCACTTCAATGGAAGAAGTGACTAGCAGGAAGGCACAATAGTGTGGAAATTAGGGTAGCTTCTAGGATGGGCTCTCTTAGGCTGAAGGCCAAACAGCTTATGCATGCCACGAGTTACCTTCTTCAAAGTTACCTCAGGTTGTCTTGGTTGTGCATAAATTCCTCTGTCTTGTTATTTTTATTTCTTTTACCTTTAAACATCTGTGTGACTATGCTGTCTGTCAAACAGGACACCTAGATATATTTATTTTATTTTATTCTTTCTAAAAGTTAACGTGTTTCCAAAAATAATTCAGTTCTTTAAAAGTAGGCTTTTATATTAGAAAGAACCTTGTTTAAAGCTCACATTTTCATCCTGAGCAGACAAGATTATATACTGGCATTACTTTTCTCTAATCTGCCCTAGCATTGATTCTTTTGTGGTGCTTTAAATCCACATTACTGATGTACCAGGAGGATGTTTCAAGTAATTTTTCTAAACAGACTTAGGAGTACTCAGAATTTAGGTTGTTGTAGGTTCCAAACAGACATCATTATTTGTTAGTATTGCAATACTGTCAAGATTAAAATGTAAGAGGAGGGTAGGTTGAGGAGCTATCAAAGTTTGAAAGAGACAACCATCATCATTTTTCTTACATCAGATGCTTATGTATAATTCAATAATTCCCCTGTTATTAAAAATGTCTCCTATAGACCTCAGCTGCCCATAATGTCAGTTAGACTCTATTAACCTTTTCTCGTCTCCATCTTTCAGCCACTGATGCCTGACCTACATTATTACTACATAGTTGAATTGTCATTCTACTGGTCCTTAATGTTTTCTCAATTCATTGACATCAAAAGAAAGGTAAGAACACTAAAAGGCTAAAAACAATGAAAGCTTTAAGCATATATCTTTCTTGAGGAATACCTGTATTACCTGTGCAGTGAACTGGAAATACAGTTGTTTCTAGTCACCATCTCTTGCAGCTTTGTTCTGTTCTTTGTTACTATGTTGTGGGGTTTTTCTGCACATGGGAAGAAAAGCCTGAAGTAATCAAATATTCAAGGGGAAATAGTATAGCTGAGAAAACCTGCTCTCATACAGTGACTTGAATGGGATTGAACATGTAGCAGCCAGTAGGTGTGCTGTTTCTTCTAAGAGTTAAATGATGAAATATCAATGACAGAATAAGACTGCCTCATAAATTCACAGTATCACCTTGATAAGAGCTACAGGGGCTTCCATTTTATTCTACAAAAGGATGGTAAAAACATATATTTATTATTAAAAAGTGGTCTTACATTTAATCATACCTTTATGCTTATGAAATTTCAAGTAGCTGAGCATTGCTGTTAAGGGGCTATTAATCAAGAAAATAAAACTCTGGACGAATAAAAACATTTTCCAGTATCAGTAGCAATCTGTTCCATGTACCTTCATCCAAGTTCTCTTGTCTGTAAGAGTGCTAGTCCAGAGAATAACAGGCAGCACAACAGTCATTCTAGAATAACAATCCATTGAGCTATTCTTGAAGGCTTTTTTAATGTTGCAAAATTATTTGTTTTAAACATTTGAAGGATTTTATAAGACTTCTATATGCCTCCTTCTGATAACATTTAATTAAATGATTGTAGGCTATGCTAATGGAAAAATCCCTGTTTACTAGAATTTTAGCAGGATCATACCTCTGTAAAGACTAAATGGAGGATCCTCTATGTCCTGAAAAAATTGATCTGCTATTGGGAACCACAGTGTGCTCCTGGGAGTCTCATGTCAGAGCTATTGTATGTAGAAAAACACCCCTCTGTTTGAATTTCCAAATTTTTTGAGAGGTAGGAATCTCAAGAAAACATCCACAAATTGTGAATCCATATAGGAATGTAAATAGCAAACAAAATAACTACTTTAGAATGAATGCATGTAAATCCCTTGCTTGCATTGTCTGTAGATGCTAAACATTCTGTTAATCATGGGCTTAAAATGAGTACAACTTCACTGTTTCAGAAAACAGAGATGCAGAAAAACAGTGCTCAGCGGAGCTGTAAGATAGTGGAGTTGAATTTAAATCAAGAATACTATTGCCTAATACACAGAAACTGCAGGTGGCAGCAATACTGAACAGCCGTTTGTCAATGTATCAGCCAAAACCAAACCTCTGCAGCAGTGTTACCAAATTGCTCGGGTTATTGCTGCAGAAATGTATTGAGTCTAATGGGTCCCCTTACATTCATATTCAGCCCTCTGCACTCTGCCATTGGTTTTATTTTGTTTTCTTGGTATACCTCTTGAGGGACAGGAAAAGGTAACAACATTGCAATTTTAACAGTACTGCAATTTTGCAGTAAAGTACATCTTTAAAGAGTATTTAATTGATTCTTGACTAGTTGCTTTGCTCATGTGAAAAGTAATTAGAGGCTACTAGAACAGCATCTAAATTCAGCACTGAAATACACTTCTGAAAAGGGACATCTGGAAGATCAGTGGTACCTTTCTCATTTAATACATCTCATGAGCAAATGCTATAGCTTTTTTCCTCATGACTTGGAGGGCTTGTTCCCATTGGTGATCTGAGAACAGAGCTAAAGCCTGATACTCTCCGAGTACAGGAGGAAGTAAACAATCTTTTGCAAGTCCTTATCTCAGTTATGTATAAATTACTTGTTATCAGGAAGACTTTGCAGCAGCCTACTGTGGAAATAGCATGGGAGATGGGAGGTGGAGAAGTGGGTTACTAACAGCTAAGTGATACCGATGCTGCAGATTTTCAGTGGTTGAACCCAGAGCACCAGATTGAAGCAGTGTCTCATGCATCTGCTGTGTCTGAGAACGTCCCGTGGCCAGCAGAGAAGCAGGAGCACAGTATCCACAGTGCAAGGATAGCAAGGCCTTTCATTATAAGCACCCTGCAGGAAACAGTGGAGATGCCATATTTATAAATAACCTATAAGATCACTGACCAGTTTGGACTGTGAAGACAGGGTTTTTTTTAGTGTAAGCAAAATTGATAACTAGGGCGATCAGACTGAAGAAATGTGCACTGGTGTTAACGCAGTAAAGCCATACTGTGGCCAGGAGCAAGTGCAAGCTGTCAAGGAAACCCATAAGTTGACAAATGTTAGCACTGGGAGCTTACAGCATTGACAAAAAGTGGTACAGGCTTGACAGAGACACCAGCTGTTCCAGCACCATAATAGTTCTTTTTGAAAGAGCAGGATTAGTTTAGAAAATGTGCGAACCTCTTAATGTACCCAATATACAGTGTGTGGAATGGTGCCCATATGAAATAAGGCTCTGTTTAATTGGAAGAAGCAGGAAATTGGCCAGCTAATATCAGACACTATTGTTAATACTTCATGACAGCTTGTATAGAACAGATTAACACTTATCAGCCTAAGAAACCTGTTAATGTTTTCATGTTACAGTGAGAGGAATACTTTTGTCTAAGTCTTGCTTATCATTTTAGATACTTCAAACTCAGCAGTGACTGTGTTGTAGTCTGAGATGATAAAAAGTGCCCTGGTAGCGTCATGCACTGCAGGAATTCAGCCAACTGCTCTTATGTGGCTGAGTTTCTCTCAAGGTGAGGTCTTTGAAAGCATCAGCACATGGCACTGGCCTAACTCCAGCACAGGTCTTTTTTACTCACTGCAGCTCAAGAGAAATGTACTTGCTGTTTTCCATCTCCCTTTTATTCCTTGCTAATAGCAATTCATTACTTTAAAATGACTTGCAATTGGTTGGTGACTTCCAAATACCTGTTTATCTTTCTTTCTTTAGGTGTTATAAATACACCAGATTATCTTTGCCTGGCTGAAGAGGTGTGAGCAAACTATTTAGCCTGTTTAACATACCTACTATTGGCATTAAAGCAGCAAATTGAGTAGATTAACTTTTGCAGTTTTATAATGGCATGTTGTTTGCTTCATAAATATCTACTGGGTTGCTGTAATGATGTTCTACCCTTAAAAGTTTTCATTTGCAAAGACTGTAACCTAGGATGATTTGGTTTTTTGACCTGGTACTCTGGGTTCAAGCACTGAAAATCTGCATCAGGGGTGTTACTTAGCTGTTAGCAACCCACACTGTTCCCATACTCCTCTTTTGTAAAACACGAGAGAAAAATTCAGATCAGGGAACTGTATAAAATTTCTGCTCAGTATTTCAACATGTTTGTAGAAGGTCTAGGAGACCTTTCTGTGTATTCACACTTCTTAGTTCCAAGCATTTGGTAATTCCTAGAGCTTCTGTGGTTTACTTTTTTTTCTTAAATGACAGTTCACACATTTCCTCAAAACAAAATAATATGTTGCTGTTAATTTTCTTGAGTATTCTGTTTTTGATTCTAGAAAACCTATGCTAAATTTCACTAAATCTGGATCTTGGATATCTTTCTTCAAACTCAGTAAGAGTTTGAAGAGCTGATTTCTTTTGTTTCAGAGGAAAGGAATTTAGAATGTGTACATTTTGGAGACCATTGCTAGAATCGCAATGGTTGAAAACTTTAGCTGGTGATACTCACTTGTTGATCTGTAACACAGCCCATTTCGAGAAGCTGGAGTGACTAATGAAGATGATGTTTTGCCCTTCAGTGGTGCTAATGCTCCACAGCCATTTGGCAGTTTAGTCAGTGAATGTGAAACAAATGTGGGTAGCAGAGCCTTCATTCCAGAGGGCTTGTCTCCACACTGAGACTCATGGACTTCCTCTGTTGTCTGCCCTATGTTCCTTCCACTGATGGTGTCAGGAATAGGCTCTTCCTGCTATTCTTAGCTACATATTTTCATGAGATGGGTAAATGACATCTTTCAGCAGTTACAACTGGAGGCTACAGAACTGCTGTAAATAAATGCATCTTGCACAAACTTACATAGTTTGAAATATATTTTAAAGAAGAGAAAGCCCATTCCTGTACAGCTGCTTTTCTGCTGTGTATAGGTGAAAGTGCTTGACTAATCTGGGAGCACAAGTACCACTTGACATTGTGGGGACTTGTAGCATTAGTTTCCATGTATTCCTTACCCTTATGTATAATTAAAATGTAACAGGTAGCATCTTCAAAGGATAGTATTAATTACAGATGTAAAGAAATGTCACAAACAGGAAAGAAAGGACCAGAATAACAAAAGTAGTCTTTTTATACCGCTGGTACTTTTTCTAACAGTTTTAATTAGATCAGTCCAGCATCTCTGTTTCAGTGCTAGCAGTCAGATAACTGTTCTTTTAAGAAACATTATTAGAGAAGGAGTTCCCTGGGCAGCATTTCTGTAAGTAGACTCATGCGGAAGTGCAGAAGAATGCTGCCCAAGAGCATTAGGGCTGCTTAGGACTAATCCATATTGTCAGGAATGCCTTGAAGAGTTCCCAAGAGGGACTAGAAATCTCGTACTTGTATAACATGAATGTGTCAGCTATAAAAACAGAGGAGATTTTCTACTTGGCTTCCTTGCCCGTTTGGACTGCCGGTGTGCTAACAGAATTGCAGTTCGAAGGAGAACAAAGAACAGTGCCATAGCATTTACAGTTGAAGCAGGTAGAGGGCTAGGCTGTGGTATGGCTGTACGGCAGTACTAGTAGCTTACTTCTAATCTCAGGGAATAAGGTAGGTGCTTTGCTGCTTTCCTTACGGTGAAGTGAATGTGTGGGTTTGTAGTTACTGAAATGACTAAGGTGCAGTGCCTCTGTTTTCCCTTAAGACCCTTAGAAAAGGAAACAGCCTTTAATACTCTTTTTGTTGAGTCTGCTTTAAGAAGATGCATTTAAAGCAATGGCTTTTAGTCCTTTTTCTTCTCTTTTCTTTCCCCTTGCTGCCCCCCACCCCCCCAGCTTTGTGTTGGAGATAATGGCAATGCCCATTGATGAGTATGTGTAGGAAATAGGACCCTGTAGCATGTGATAGCATTAAAGTGATAGGCTGGGAGCAGGTCCTGTGCCCATTCAGTTTGAGACTGCTCAAGCTTCTGGCTTCTTCACAGACTTTAGGTGTGCATTGCAGTGAAGCCAAGTGCTGGTACTGAGACACAGTGGCACTGCATGTCCTCGAAAACAGTGGTGCCTGCTACATGCCTGCTGCATTCCCGAAAAGAGGGCCGGTGACACTGGGCAGCTACTCTTCCCAGTACTGGAGAGACAGAGCAGTCAACAGTGGTAGCTGGCTGCTTTTCTGGAGCTGACCCTGTGTTAGCTGGAGGTCACCAGCACATTCCATAGGGCCCTCCTGCCTGACACATGTACCTTCAGTCCTTTTGCAAACCAGGTGCTGCCACTCTAAAGACTGCAGGGACCTGGTTTACTTTCTCTGCAGTGGGCCATGTTGCTGACGACTGCCACAGCTCAGCAGGGCTGGCTCATGAAAGCTGCCAGAAAGCCAAAATTCCCCCTCGCAGGATACTTGACAAGCAGACTGCCTGGAGGAGCTATTGCTTCTGAGTGCCTGGACCTCTCTTCCTTCAGACAGCCCTGCCTGTGACACTTTCCACTTAGTGCATGGAAAAACTCCCCAGACAAATGATGCCTGTGATCTTTTCTTCAGGGATTTGATAGAATTTTCTGAAAGCTGTGCAGCTAGTTCAGCAAATTCCACCAAGACTTCTGTTTCACTGATTGGTGCCTTGCAGAGAAGAGTCTCATCTCTGTGGGTCCTCTTCTCTCAGTAATCAGGCTAGGAGTCCAGACCAGGCAGACAGGTCATTCCTTCTGCTAAGCCTGCCCCTTGGCATTCATCTGGGAATATGATGTTACAGGAACTTCACTGCTCCTGGTATTTTTCAATAGTAACAATTACTTGCTGACCAGATAATACAGAGTTACTGATCGGGAGATCAGTTAACCTGCATCATTTGTGAGGCAGCAGATTAGATCTGAGTAGCAGGAGCTGCACCAGCTCATTTGAAGACTAGTAAAAAATAGTATACTTTCATAGAATCATAGGTTGCTCAGAGCCTCATCAAGCCTCACCTTGAATGTCTCCAGGGATGGGGCCTCAACTACCTCCCTGGGGAACCTGTTCCAGTGCTCCACCATCCTCATGGTAAAGAATGTCTTCCTTATGTCCAATCTAAATCCACTCCTTTCTAATTTAAAACCATTGCCCCTCGTCCTTTCACTCCAGGCCTTTGTAAACAGGCC
>JAAGNO010024271.1:20294-39735 GCA_033439905.1 Ceryle rudis
GGAAGGTGGTTGTTAAGTCTCCCTGGAGCCTTCTCTTCTCCAGGATGAGCAATCCCAGCTCCCTCAGCCTGTCCTCATAGCAGAGGTGCTCCAGCCCCCTGATCATCTTCGTGGCCCTCTTCTGGACCTGCTCCATAAGGTCCATGTACTTCCTGTGCTGAGGGCTCCAGAGCTGGATGCAGTATTCCAGGTGAGGTCTCACCAGAGCAGAGTAGAGAGGCAGAATCACCTCTCGTTCTGCTGGCTACTCTTCTTTTGATGCAGCCCAGGATGTGATTGGCCTTCTGGGCTGCAAGCACACACTGACTGCTCATGTCCAGCTTCATGTCTATAACAACTAGAAACTGGGATTCTCAGCTTTGTGAGAGCTCTCAGTTGTGCTTGGCAGATGACTGCTCATAACTCCTAGTGCAATGGAAATGTGTTTTCCCATTCTTTGTACCTATTTGAACTCTTGAAAATGGTGTGTTATTTTGCATATTTCTTGGTGTACAAAAATATGGTGTAATTTTTGTATGTACATATGCCTTTTCAAAGTAACATCAGCCAGGAATGTTTACTTCATTAAATTAAATTACTGTGAACTGAGAAGTGTAGAAATTTGCCTAGTTTTCAGTAATATTTTTGCATTTTGTTAAAATACAATGGTTATTTTGTTCAGTCTAAGTGAAATATATAGCAGGGTATTTAATGCACTTCTGTATCAGATCTTTATGTAACGTAACTGGAATGCTGGGTTTCCATCCATTTTTGTATAAGAGTACCAAATCTCACTGTCTGCTTCATTGTTTGGTTTTTTTTTTTATTTTTTTTTCCCTGCTTCCTGCTGCTCTAGGATTTTGGCATCATGTTTACACATCACATTGTAACAATCACCCTGATAACCTTCTCATACGTAACCAATTTGACACGAGTGGGAACCTTGACCTTATGTCTCCATGATGCGGCTGACGTTGTCCTAGAGGTGAGGTATTATGTATGTCGTCAGTGTTTGTACATGGTATTCACCATTTGGAGACCTAGCATGTCAGTAGGTAGAATCTATTTGCTATACTTGCAGAACAAGTATTTCCTAAGCAAAGAGTCATCTTCAAGATGGTAATGGTGATAATTTTCCTTGCTGAAATATGTTATGCTTGTAGCAGTGCATGTTTGTGACTTCAGGCTGGTTTATCCCTTGGTAAGTTGCTTGTACAGGGCAGAGACTGGTAATGTACTTCATGCCAGGGAGGTTTACACAAAGATTTTAACTGTAACTTGGGTAAAGTCAAAAACTCAAAGCTGCAGAATCTGGGAAGAAGTGACTGAAGAATAGAAGCTCCTTTTTCTTGACCCTTCTGATGTGATGTGTGGTCAAGAACACTTTCTCCAAAGCAGTCAAGATGTCACGGTTTGTTTCTGCTGTACTTTGCTGGGCAAAGGGTGCTGGAAAATTTAGCGTCTCTTTGTGCACAGGCAGCAAGCTCAGCTCTGGTCCCCAGGATTTTCCAGGCTCTCTGCGTCCACATCCAGATGCCATCATTAAGCAGTTGACTTTGGAGAAGAGATGAATGAAATTCTTTTAAGTCAAGATGATCTGTAAGCTGCCATCATGACAATTTAGAGATATTGTAATCCTGTATCTGCCTGAGTTTTTAGACAGCTCTGGGTGATGCTGGTATTGGGCTGTCTGTGAACTCTCCATCAGGATCAAATCAAATTTAATTAACTATTTTGTCTGAAATTATTTTTTAGTAAAGTAGTTGCAAAGATCCTGTTACATAAGGATATAGTCTCACTCTGTGAATCACCTATTGCAGAACCAAAATTCTGCCATTCTGATTCAATAGTGCTGTAAAACTGGTTTTATTTTTTAATCTTTTTTTAATCTAGAAGGCACATGACTGCTGAGAGAGAAAGCAACAAGAGTATCTGGATTTCTCCTGTTACAAATAATCATATCTTTACAGGTTTCTTTTTGTGTTTTAGCCATGTGTGTAGATCTATTCTGCTAGCTATGAGTTCACGCAAACTTTTTTCACTCCTCTTTTCTCACCATCAGAAGGTGTTCATTTGAGATAAAACTAATATCTGTGGAACTATAAAATCGATGGAGAGCAGCTGTAGCTAAAACAGTTTAGGGTAGATAAAACCTTATCTTGAACACAGTGAGATACATATTTCTGCTCAATTCTTTCTTTCATTCACTGGCTAAGACAAAGAGAAATTGCTGGTATTCTCACATGATTTGCAAACATTCAGCAAGTACACTTCCCCATGAGGCGCATTCTTCAGTGATCTTTCTAGACAATTCAGTCTGTTCTGACTGGAAATACTAAAGCTACTCTGAAGTGTAAGAAGCACTGAGCAGTATTTACTAGGACATCCATTATGACTCACTCAACAGGCTGTCTTCTGATAGGGTAGTGGGCCACAGCCCCAGTGCCGTATGAGGGAACATGGATTCTTACACACTGCTGACATTACTGAGGGGAAGTCAGTGCAGAGGAAGAAAATTATTGAACTGCAAAAGAAGCTGGTAAAATATCTTGCCATAATGGATCAGTTGTGTACCTGACCAGTTTCACATATTGTATACTTGTGAAAATGAAAAGCTATTTTTTCTCTTCTCATTGCAGAAAGGTAGTATATGTTGGTAGGAATACTGGAGGTGAGGTTTTTTCCGTAAGTCGTCAAGGCATGTGCAGGTACAGAAGACTCATAGTAGGATTTTCAGGAATACATAACTATTGTTCTGTCTGAGTGGAAGTTACCTTGGATACTCAGAGCAGCCTAGCCATGGCAGGACAAACCAAACATAGTTTTCTTGACTGGGAAGCTGTTACATTAACTTCAAGGTGAAATCTAGGCTACTGAGAGGCAACTTTCAGAATCCCAGATAAGTTGTTTATGGGGTTTGGGGTATCTTTGAACTGCAGTACAGCTTGTGGGCTGTAAATGCTGTGACCTAACCTACTGAAGCACTTAAAATCCCATATTTCTGGGGACCTTCAGACTTTTCAGCTTCAATTAATGAACACTGTCAAAGTCTTGATGCCAGTGTATGGGTGTGAATAGTTGTCAGTTTGGTATGTCTCTGGTGTATGAGCCTCACATAGCTGACAGTTCAACCTGAATCCTTTCTGTCAGGTTCCAGCTATGTCCTAACACACTTTTCTAAAAGAGTAGAGAATGGACATTTCAGACCAAGGCAAATAGCTGCACTGTAAAATAGAGGCATTTAAACAGAGTAGAAAGAGTATCTGGAAGACCTGTGTTACTCACTTATAGTCATGATTTTTAAGCTTTAAAAACTGTTGTATTGTGTTAGGTGGACAAATTCCATACAACAACATAATTGTTCCCCTTTTTTTAGTCCTTCCTTATCAATATCATTTGTAGATTTGTTATTTGAGAACTGATAACCCAACGGCTGTACTGTTTTTGAGAAATTAAATGATACTGCTACAAGTTGCTATAGCAATATCAGCTCCACACACTATGAAAACAGCTTTTTTAAACTGCCACCTTGGAAATGCATCCAAAATTCTTATCTGAACTTTCAGTCTTCTGAAAGTCAAAGTGGTGGTTACTCTTCTGCTTTCCATGTTGGCAACAAATTGTTCTCTTTCCCTTAAACCAGACTGTTAGTACAAACTGCTAGTAAACTCATTTGTGTCCACTAGAATATAGGGGTGATCTGGAAGGGTTATATTTTCTTTGAAGCACTGGTGGCTTTCCTCATGTTTTGTGAGCTTCCCAACTTGTTTTCTGTTAGTGAGGACTATCCTTTATATTCAGGTTTTGAGTGGAAACATTGTAGAAGTTAGGTAACATACAAAAGTGCAGGTTGGTTTTGGAATCCAGGTTGTCTGACATGAGCATTGAGTACTTTCAGGTTCAGCATGTTCATACCCAAAAAATCAGACAGAATGCAAGAGTGCCTCTCACCGTTTTAGACAGTTCTTCTCAATATGAGAGGTGGATACAGATCCCCTCAGAGGAGTGGCTTTGAAAGGGTTCCCAGTAACTTAAGTGGACACTAAATGGGGCTCTTCGTGTACTTCATTGTGCAGTGACTCTGCATACATTTGACATAAAACATAAAGATTGTCCCTGCCATGAAGTAAGTGTTTTAAAATAAGTAGCTGCTTACACACATGAACACTGTGAAGCAGCATAGATGTCTTAAAACAAGCTTGCTTGTATGGGCTGTTTTCTTCAGGGAGAAGAGGGCAAAGAAACTTCAGGGAAGATCAGTATTTTCATGAGTAGTTTGAGTGAAGAGTAACTAGTGACTCCTTCACTGAAGAGGAGTTGGAAAACTGCATCAAGACAAATGAGAGAAGTATGTAAAAATAGGCTTAGGGCAGCAAGTTGGAAAGCAAAAGTTGGAGAGGGCAAAGAGAGCCTGGGAAAAAGATGTGAAGGAGAGGAATATAATCTTTGGGGTGGAAACTGTTCTGCATAGGCCAGAAGGGCAGAAGACATGCTGTAGGAGAACAGAGGATACAGGGCATAATAGGGGATTTGAGACAGAGTTTACACATAGCAAACACTAGAAAGTTAGAGAGCATGGGGCAGATGGATGGATGGATGCTCAATATGCAAGTGGAGCATACTTGAAACATCAGAGACAGGTAGGTAAAGTGGTTGGGGACAAGAACAGTATAAACACCATGGGGTTCAAAAAAAGGTTTAGAAGAGTTTTGTGAATCTGAAACTGTAGTATTTGAAAAGGAAATGGAACAGGGAAGGAAGAAATGAGAGATGGGTGTACTCTGGTTTTATGTAGTCTGGGTTTTTTTTTCTGAGAAGACATTTTCCAGCTTCTTGGTGGAGAGGAATCAAGAGGTCACTGTGAGGTGGCTCAATGAAAATGTTAGTGATTTCAGAAAAATTTGATTTCATCTTTTTACAGCTTATACACAATACAAGAAAACTCAGTTGTCCACACAGAATTAAACAGACATTTCTTTCTTTTACAGGCTGCCAAAATGGCAAACTATTGCAAGTGTCAAAAACTGAGTGACCTTCTATTCCTCACATTTGCCATTGTCTTCATTGTCAGTAGGCTTGGCATATATCCCTTATGGTGAGTAAGAATATTGTTTTCCTCAAATGCTAAGCATCAAACAAGCTTGGAACTAATATGTTGTATGGGCGTGATTCATTGACATTACTCTGTTTCCCAAAGCACCAATGAAAGCTGCAGACATAACCAGGTGCTGGAATACCCTATTTGCTGGAGTGCCATTGTGCTTACTGTGTGCTAGACAAGAAACATTAAGGGGCTTCTGCTGGTTTTAAGGTAGAAGGGGGTAGGAGACCATATAGTTTCAGGTTAGCAGTTGGTCACCTGTGTTGGCAAGAAGTTAGAGGAGAAATAAAATATTAGTCACCGAAGACATTGACCAGAGGCTAAGCTTGAAGCATCTCATTAGCTTTTAGTGCACACTTGATGAACCCGTCAGCTTAAAGCAAAACACAGTGAGATAGGAAAGTCGATATAAGGATGTTATTGCCATGTAGTTTGCAATGCTGAAGGCTACTCCTTTTCCACTCCCTTTGAACTGGGGGTCCTGAGGAAGCTGTTTAATACAAATATCTGTAAAGTACTTAGAGAGGTGCTAACTGTAATCTCCCCTCTTCCCAGACAAAGGCAGCTGCTTTTCTGTGAACATACTCTCTCTTCTAGGTACACACGTGCATGCACATAAATAGGACATAGAAGTTTGTCTTTTTAGCTAGGGTTAAGGCAGCTAGCTAGTTAGGAAATATACTGATGTAATACACTGCTGTACTTCAGTGTAGAAACCTAGTCAAGTTTTTCTGTAACCTGTACCCTATATATGAGGAGGGCTGGGGGAAAGCATTGGCCCCACTCTTGTGTTCTGGATCCTTCCTTTCTCACTTCTGGACAGAACTACCCCAAATCCTCTGTATCCCTATGAGAGCAAAAGGGGTCTGTTGGGACTGTTTAGCATAGTGAACAGAATGCTCAGTATGGATATTAGCATTTTATACAACTATATGAAGGGAGAGTGTAAAGAAAACTGAGCCAGGCTCTTTTCAGTGGTGCCCAGGACCAGATGCAGTGAGCATCAAGTAAAACACTGGAGGTTCCATCTGAATATCAGGAAATACTTTTTCACTGTGATGGTGATCAAGCACTGGCACAGGTTTCTCAGAGAGACTGTGGAGTCTCTATTCTTGGAGATAATAAAAAACTATCTGAACATGGTCCTGGGCAGCCTCCTACAGATGACCCGAGTTGAGCATGACATTGGACAGGATGATGTCCAGAGGTCCCTTCCAACTTCAGCCATTCTGTGATTCTGTGAGCTGCCTGATGTGTTTAGCTGTGACTCCCGCATTTAAACCTCACTTTGTATTATTTGAAATAGCAAGAAGGAACTGCTGACTTTAACTTTTTTTGTTATTTAAACAAACTTTACCAGATCACTTCTGAATAGTCAACAAAAAGCAGATTAATCTTGTCCAGAGTGCACAGTTTTGAAGGAGATCATTAGTCTTCACACTAGAAGCAGCTGCCCAATATGCTTTTTCTCCTGAGATATCTGAAAATGAGCAAGGTCCAGATTTTTCCATCCTTTACATCCTTACTATGGTAGTCAAGTTTTGGAAAGTCCACACTTTCAACCTGAAGGGTTTAAAATAACCCCGTGTGTTTATAACTATATTTATAACCCTAACCCTACTGGCAGCCTGTGGCTGATGTCCCAGCACAATGGATGTCCCATTTGAGAAAGGAAGGTGTGGAGGGAGTAATGTTGGTGCAGGGCCCTGCTACCCTTGGCATGCCTTTTGCAGCCCAGTGTCCCTGCAGCTGGAGGCTTTGTTGCTCTCTAATCCTAAAGCTAACCCTAATGACAGCCCGTGGCTGATGTCCCAGCATTCTGAAGCTCAGAAACTGGAGGTTCACACTGTCTTCAGTGAACTCTGTGAGGTGTTGGCAGCCAAGTGTCACATTCTGCAGGAAGCCCTTACTAGGACTAGGCAAATTATAAATTAAAGATTGATGTGGCTAGTGGGAATCAGGCATCAGAGAGCTGAAGTCTGTGTAAGTGTCCCTAATACATACCTCATGCTGTCCGACTAGCAGATTCCTGGAACAGATTGCCAGCACAGTGATAATTTATCTAGCAAGTGTCAAAACTCGAACCCTGCTTTACAGCTGTGGCATTTTGTGCTGGTGTTCTGGATGTGCCCATCCATTCTCATATACCTTAAGTGACAGTAGCACTTCAGTGCCAATTTAGATTGAACTTTGTCTGAGTCCTCCTTTTTAGAGTAGCAGTGGCCCCAGTGTGCTGAAAGTAAGGTAAAAATCAAAGGAAGAGACCTGGGGAAGAGGGAAAGGGAAGAGAGCTGCCTGGTAGCTTCTGTTGTTGATGTTGGCTCCCTTAGTACTGAATATGAGGGCAGCAGGTTAGAGCTGTGGGTGAGGTTTGCTGCTGGGATGGAGAAGATCAGCTTAGACTCCTGAAGGCGGTGAAGGCAGGGGGATTGTGTATTACAGAAATGCAGCAGCTGACAGGGTGCTGTGCGCTCCTGTGTCACAGATGGAATGGTTACACTGGCAATGCCTCTGCCTCTCCTCTCCTTTACTCAACAAAAGAACATGTTTATTTATTCAAACATGCAAATGGTAAGTGTGGTGTATATGGTCTTTGGTTTTTCAGACCCTCTTTATTTCCAGACCAAAGCCTTGGTGTATGTACTCCTAATGATTGCCCTTACATGCACCTATAATCCTTATATACACATATAATCTTAGAGCCTGAAAGCAGTTTCATGGCTGTGCTGTGGACATTGCGTGCGGAAGTCAGGGTTAGTGGGGGTGAAGCATGGGATGCATGACCTTGTCTCTCCCAAATCCTTTTTCTCTATGAAACAGCAATTCTAAATCTTCACGCCCATTAGCTTGCATGTCAGGAAAGATGAGTCATTGAAGTGTCAGCAAGCCAGGAAGCATAGTTTTGCTCTCCTTGGCTGAATATTCAAAATAGCAAAATTTGGTGCTTGATTAATATTACATAAATATGCAAGTTTTTCTAGCATAAAAACTGAGAAGCATAAAATTGGAGTGCATGCAATGTAAAAGGAAGACTGTAATTTATAAGAAAACTTCCCCCACACAGGAAGGTAAATACCCAAGATAGACTTCCAGACTTAAGCGACTGGTGTGCTTTTCTGCTCTGGCTTTTCACAAGTGCCATTTAATTTTGCATAAAGGTGCTAATAAGGAATTCAGAATGTATCAAATGCTGTTGTTTGAAGGTTGTTTAGCAGCAGGGTTAAGACAAAAGAAACTGGCAATTAGGTGTATATTTAGCAGTCTTTCTGCAGGCATCTGGAGTTCATTTCAGCAATAATTCAAAAACCCCAGGACACTTTCTGCCTCCTGCTGCTAAGTGAATGTAGGAGTAAAGCTGCTATTTTCACTGACAAGACATTTTGCTTGTGAAATTCTCCCACTTGCGCATAATCACTGCTCTAGCAAATTACAACATAAACCACAACTTGCCATGAGTCAGGGGGAACATGATGCCTTCTCAGGTGATACAGCATTGTAGAGAGAATGAAAGCAGTCTCAAACCAAAGAAGATAGAAATTACGTGAGCCCTTGGCTAGTCTAGTCAGGCTGGGCAAAGCAGTTACCTCAAGCCTTTTTTTATTTCAATAAGCCTTGCAATTCCTCTTCCCCAAGCCTCAAATGCTTGGTTTTGCTGTAGTTACATGAACATACTCTTCTTTTTGTTGATAAAAGTATGGTTTGCTTTTTGCTGTTGCTTTGGTTTTCTTTCAGTATCCAGGAAGGGAAATTCCAGAGGGTTGTAATATTTATCACTAATTTTTTGAGGTGTGCAGAGGACAAACAGGCATCTTCTATTCCAGGAGATGAGAGTGAAGAAGGTGATGCACTGCATTTTTCAGCCTTTCTTTGCTTATTTGCTAGCTGCAGAGTTCATGGTGTAAGAACCATGAAACTCCTCAAGTCTGCTGCACAGGAGATGCAAGACTACTCACTTTGCTTATTCTTCTGGAATACATGCTTTTTTTGACAGAGCAGTTTGAATAAATCTCCTAATACTCTGAAAAATATGTTATCTGAAGCTAATTTCACAGTGTCACCAATAACCAGGGTATTTCCAAGAGCTTAAGTGTAAGAAAGATGGTTAGTGTGGAGGGAGGTACAAGGTTACCAAACCTGTTCATCGTTATAAAGGCTAGGTTAAGGTCACTGATGGTAAGGGTATTAACTCTTGGGTTTTAAAGAAGAAGAAGGTGGCTTCCAGGAGAGCTAGGCTGATGTTTACCCGGTGAAGGCACCAAGCTGGGCAAATTTAGTTTCTTTCAGGTTGCTCTGAGTGCTAGCATGCAGTTGTTTTTCACTACTTTTGATTATTTTTATAATCAGTTACATTGTATGAGAGGTAGAACACAGTGGGTTTCAGGGAAATGTTGCTGACAAGTATTGCTGTCAAAAGGTGAGAAAGTAGGGAAGTGGTGTTCACATTCATGCAACCTGAGAGGTTTCAGCATGCACATATTACATATATGCACTGACAGATGTAAAACAGTGTCTTAACTGCACAAATGGAAATGAAAGCCTGATTTAAGCTGATTGTAAAGAACACAGGCTATATTTTCTATGTAAAGTCCCCTAAATTTTCACATAGGCAAATTTGGTATAATCCTGGTAATCTGTTTGCCTTCCTGTCCTTGATCTCTTCAGACACTCTCAGTGCCCAGACATGATGTACCACATTAAAAACTGTGAGGACAGTCAACCAATTTGATTAGTTGGTACAGTCTTGTTTAATGTTGGTAGGTATGCCTTAACTGGATCTTCCACTTGTGACTTTTGAAAGGTTCTATCAAAAGAAAAAGATGGCAAATATAATTCTCTCTGTTAGAACTCCAACCCATTTCAGGTGCAGGTATCCTCATCAACTGCAATGTAGAGTTACTAAATGGGATTTGTATGCCAGCAATCCTATATAAGCATGGGTCTGCCAGTTCTCAGAAGCAGCATTTTGTTCCTTGTTATTATTTTGTTTTTAAAGCTCACAAGAGTACACAGAGTCTGGCTCATGGCTGATTTCTAATTGCCTTCTCATGGCAGTAAGTATCTGCATGAACCAGACAAGACTGGCATGATCCTCACTGAGTTAAAATTAACTTCTCTTCACCATAGTGTGCTGTAATGAACCCTAGTTACCTATTACCAGTCTTTCTTTCATCTCTGCATTACTGGCTGAATAGCTCTTCCCAAGTTTCCTCATTAGTTTGAAATAGCGTGGGATATAGCCATACTGTTAATGCACACACTGGGACTCCAAATAGTGATCCAGTATTTGCAGTTTTCACTGTTCTCCCTTATTTCTTTTTTCCTGGAATCAGCTTCTCTCTGAGCAAAATTGCAGCTCGAGTTACAGATAGGGCACTGCAGAGCCCCCATGAGTAGCAGCTGCTCAAAGATTTGCTGAACCTCTCTTTTTCCTAGCTTTGGTCTTTTTCTAGCTGATATTAACTGGGTTTGTGCAGCTCTAAATATGAATGGAAGTTGAGTCACTGTCTTTCATACTGGTTTTTGTTCCTGGCACTTTCTCCTGTTTGGTCTTTGAAGCATGTGTGTTGTGAGAAGGCAGGATGTGGTCCCCATCAGTCACCCTGCTTCATTCCTCTGAATAAACCAGTAAAACAGAAAGCTCGAATCTACTGTTAAAGCTTCCTACTGTGTAAAAGCAATAGGTAGGCACTAGCTAAAGTAAGAATCGTGGTCAGCTTGTTGGCATGGTAAGAATTTAGGTAGCCAGATAAATCCCAACTTCCCAGACCTTGTCTGGGCTCTGAATGAACAGTGTTTTGTGATAGTTTTAGTTACTCTCACTGGATCCTGAAGTCAGTGAAAAATCTTTCACCCCTGTACAATATTATGCATAGGGCTGGACAAACATCGCTAATTGTTCTACAGTAAAATAACTTTTTTATTGAGAAAATAAATCTCTTCAGACACTGTTTCAAGATCATTTTGCTCAGAATATTGTCTAAACCAGAGCACAGTCTAAGCTGTTTGTGGGTAGCAGATACTGACAGAATAAATTATGATTTTGATACTTGATTCCTAACGTTACTCACGCTTTTGCTGAGTGGATGCTGTGGAACTAACAAGAATTATCTAATGTGCTTATATTTCATGCTGTTCGTAGTTTCAGCAGGCAACTTTAAACTCATTACTTTAATGAAAAGCTTTCGGCAGCCTAGATTCAATATATTAGAAGAACTCATAGACTTCAATGTATGGTTTTAAAAGAAGGTTTGATTACAAAGTCTCCATAAATTTACTCAGAACTCCTACCTTAGGTCTTTAGCAGAGCATGTATGTTGTCATCCCATCCGCTTTTGACAAAGTGCTATCTGATGTTGTCCTTTCTAACGCCTGGTTATTTTATTTCTTCAAATTGTTTACGGCACTTGTGAACTCAGGCCTCAGTGCTACATAAGCAAAGATGAAGTTTCTAAAGTGCTGGTTTAATACTGATCCAGCTATTTACAGGGAAGCTATAAGAATGGAAAGGTTACAGGTGTCATTCACTATTGTGGGTTTGCAGTGTAAATAACAAGAAGTGGCATTTGCTCAGTGTTTCCATTTTTAAGATTTTCATGTGAATACAATAGGAAAAAATTATACAAAAAAGGATTTCATCAGCCTTCCAAAGCTGATTCTTATCCTCATTTTTAGTTTCTACAGACTGTACCTTGTGGCTGTAATAATACTTTCTGTTGTCAAAGATAGGCTGTTCAGTCAGTGTTCTCACTTTTCCTGCTTTTATTATGTTCTTTCTAAAATCCTATGCTCTGATTGAAAATAGGATAGGAACCTGTGTTGTGGCACTTCTTTTGCTTAGAATTAGTCTGAGTGTAAATGTCTCAGGGGAAGGGAAACAGCATTGGAGATTTTCTTGTGGCTAGACACATTAGCCACTTGAAAATCAGCTCAGCAAGGCTTAGTGACTGGAGAGAATGGATGACCTGAGGAGGCTGAGCTGAGGGTTGCTTCTGCTGTAGTAGTCAGCTTCCCATATAATCTGCTTTGTGGTCATCTGAAGTTCTCTTCAGTTTCCTCTGAAGATGTACCACTTACAGGAAGGAAGGGAGTAAGAAAGAGGCTGACCATGGGAATTTGCAGTTTGACTGTTTTTTCTACAAGAGAGGGATGTGACAAAACCTTGCCCTAAAGTACCTCTTTAGGCATTGCTCATTCTGTGGAGGGGTGAGCTGTGCTGGTACAACACAGATAGTCCATATGTGTGGTGACAGTCTAGGTGGCTGCAGGTAGTTCGAGCATGTGCAAGCATTCTGCCTCTTTTCAACCCCTTTTAGAGACTGTATCTGTAGCACCAGAGTTTGCTGTTAGTGGAGCATATTTTGTAGTGTTACAGAGTGGAACAATGCTACTGGTTCACTGTGAGCTGCTAATGTATGCAAGACATAAAAATCAAAAGCACTGGAGTATGATAGTTACCTTCCCATCTTGAAATAATAAATCACAGAATGATAGGGGGTTGGAAGAGACTTCTGGAGACCATCTTGTCCAACCTCCCTACCAAAGCAGGTTCACCTAGAACAGGTTGCACAGGAACACATCCAAGCAGGTTTTGAGAGTCTCCGGAGACTTCACATCCTCTCATGAGGATGTTATAGGAGACAGTGCCAAAATCCTTGCTGAAGTTGACAAAGACAACATCCACTGCTCTCCCTCATCTACCCAGCCAGTCATGCCATCATAGAAGGCCATCAGATTGGTCAAGCACGATTTCCCCTTGGTGAATCCATGTTGACCACTCCTGATAACCTTTTCCTCTACATGCTTAGAGATGACATCCAGAATGAGTTGTCCCATCACCTTTCCAGTGATGGAGGTGAGGCTGACTGTAGTTTCCTGGGTCCTTCTTGCCCTTTATGAAGACTGGAGGGACAGTGGCTTTCCCCCAGTTCTCAGGCACCTCTCCTGTTCTCCATGACCTTTCAAAGATGATGCAAGACATAAAAATCTTAACAGTAACATCTGCCAGCTCCCTCAGAACTTGTGGGTGCGTCCCATCGGGGTCCATGGATTTGTGCATGTCCAGTTTGCCTAAATGGCTTCTGAACACCATGATCAGCAGCCATGATGCATCTGGGGCCTCATTAGTGCTCAGCGAGGAAGAGACACTTTGGGAGAAACTTGGCACCCATGAAAGTGAACACATTCTGCTGGTTTCATCAGTGTTGCACAGTAGCAGAGTCTGACCCATAATAGCTATGGATGTAGAGATCATTATTAAGAAAATTGGATTAAACTGTTTAAGGCTGATTCTCAGACTTGGGTGTGAAGGAAATTCTTATGATGCTTTTGGGAGCAAAGGTACAGTTGATTGAGGTTTTGGTGTTGTGTTTTTTACCTCCTCATCCACATCTTTTGGCATTTCTTCCACAATTAGACCATAATACTTGAGTCCTTTGAAAGAGGACTCCTTAGGTTCTGTGATATTTATGGATTTTAAAATCATTCCAGAATTATTCTAGGGACATGTTCTTAGGTCTAGACAAATGAATTCCAAGTGTGATACACCTACTGTTGATGGTATGTAAGCCACCCAAAAGATATTGGGCACCCGGCAAAGAAATGGATGCAGCTGTTCTGTTACATTTTGTGGGCTTTTGAATTAATTCTGTTTAGTTCCTGCATTTACAGAAAGTTTGGGTAAATCTTCCCCTGAAGTGTCTGCTGTGGCACATAGCTAAACACAAGACAGTGTGTCAATGTGTGCTCCAAACACCAGAGGAAGAAATGTTCCTTGAGCAGAGGTACTGCACACACACTTAAATCTCAACAGAAAGAGGCATCAGGGAGGCTTTTTTGTTCTCTGATACCACGTTTTGCAAAGATTGGAAACTGGCCTCCCATAATTCACAACAAATACCTTTCCTATTTGGAGAATTAACATGAAATCCAGGCAGATGGATATTGATATGTATTCTCTGTTGCTCATATAGAAGTTTTATATGTGCCTGGAGATTGTCAGATTTGGAAGTGTCATTCTTAGCATAACAGAGTTTCTCTGTGCCTGTGCATTATGGTCACAGCCCTTTACACAAGCGTTTTGCCAGAACACATTACTGATACAACATTTTGCTGAGTATAATTACATTCTGCTAGGAAATTTGAATTCTCTCCATATCCTAATGTCTACTGAAAGACTCTCCTGAGATTTGAGCTTGGATTGTGGAGGTGTCTCTGACCTTGTATTCTTGGTTTTTTCTACCCACCAGAGTGGAAATACTATTATTCACACCAGTGGCTGCAAAATCAGTTAATGGGCAGCAACTGTTGATGAGGAGTTGAACGAAAAGCACAGCTGAACCCAGGATGATGACGGCTTGATCAGAATGGTCTCTTTTTACAGTACATCAAACATGAATAATTTCTTGCGGGTTCTGTCATTTTAGTTAAGTAATTGGAAATCCTATTGATCTACACAGGACTTGAAGTAATACAATCTCAGTGGCAGGGCTGTGATTTCTGCAAAGAGGTGCTATTCCCGACTAATATTAGGACAGGAACCACCCATCTCTACAGCAGCTGAGCTTGTATTAGCACCATCTCAGGAAATCCTCTGATGTGGGGCTGGTATGGGTGAGCAGACTCCACGTGATACTGAGCTCACTGATAAAATTTAAGTGTGTGGATTTAGTGTTGCTCTTAACAGTGACTCAAAAGTTTATATCCCTTCTGTCACTGCATTTTGCTCAGATCTTTCATCAACTTACTGTCTAAAAGAAGCAGGTAATGAGCGTCACCAACCGATCAGTCTGACATGCTGTGGAAAGATCATCTCTCCCTCCTCCCCGTCCTTCCTTCCTTGTTTCATTGATGCTGTGTGGGTGACTGGTTCATCTGACTCTTCTCGGTGCACAGTGGGTCTCTGCCACTGTCCTCATATTTGCCATGCACTGATGAGTAGCATAAATCCTACTCCAGGAAACTGAAAACCTAAGAGACAGTAGGATCTGAAAAGGGAAGCCAGTTGGTTCTTCCACTTAGCAAGAACCAAGAATCATCTGTTCAGACCCGAACAGTGATATTGACACAGCAGCTGGCTGAGCTGAAACTCAGGAGAGGAAGAAGATGGCAGTACAGCCCTTTATGGACTGGATTTGCTGTAATTAAATACTTAGTTGTGCTGCAGCTTGAGGACTCCAGGACATGCAAGTGCTATACACCAAAGTTTCTTCAATGACTATTTTGCATATAATTTCATACCCTTCTCAGATAAAACACTGGGTGACTCATCTGTAGTTTCATGCAGAAACGTCAGGTCAGCTGTTGCGTAAAGTTAGTTTAGCATTGTCATTATAAGTAACTAAGACAGCCTGGGGTATGAAGTCCTATTAGATTTCAATCAAGGTCTCAATTCGAGATAAATCTTGACTACTGATGAAATGTAGCTGATTTATCATCCTATGGCTGATGTGCACGTACGAGTGTTTTCACACTCTGCTGCCTCTTCATCTATCTGTGAATCAAAATGGCACTTTTTTTTTACTTGTCAGTTTTATGGCATCTCTCAAGCAAATAGTCTGTGGTGCTTTATAAACAAGCTAATGGATTAATTCTCCCAGCATCCTTATGTGGCAGACAGGATGTACCAATATTTTATGCCCATCTTTAACAAAAAGCAAACTATGTAAAGAAATACTGGAAGTTTGGGATCTCCTAAGTTAACAGAACAGCTAAATCAAGAATTTAGGACCCCTGACTTGATTCTCTTGTTGTGGTCACTTTTTACCATGTATAATGGAGAATAACCTACTATGTTTTGGGGCAGAAGTGCAATTGTTTATTTTTTTAAAGGAAAAACTCAGAAAAGAAGAAACTTTGAAGCATTTCAAGCAGTAGCATTGTGAGATTATTTGCACTAAATAGGATCTGAATTTCATTAATACCCACCTAGATGTAATTATCTATTTGCTCTGTAATGAATGCAGTCTTGAAGGATCTGCCAGTGCAGCTGGTTGTGATGCAATATAGGATACTTTTGACTAATATACCCTTGGCAATGGAGATACAAGGACATTTATTCTGAATTGTTTAGACAAGCTTGTATCACATTTTGCTGTCCTTGGTTATACTTTGAGAATTCTGGCTATTTCACTGTGGTAACAACATGCCTTTCATTCAGCACATTTCATGCATGGTATGGTGGTCACTGGACAGTGCTACAGAAGTTAAGGCAACTTGTAGCCGCGCTCATTTCAGCTGCACAGCTTCTGCTCCCATTAGATGTGATAATAGTGCCCATCACCCTGCTATGCTTCATTCTGAAGAGTTTATAATTAATTTCCTGCCTGTCTGGAAGAATTCCCACTCCTTCCACGTGGCCTTCTTTCTCACCTCCTTTAATTCCTCTCAGGACCCTTTCATAAGCAAACACAGCATGGTTGTGCCAATTCTCAGACAAATGTAAATAAACATAGAATCATAGAAATGTCTGGCTTGGAAGGGACCTCTAGAGGTCATCTAGTCCAACCCCCCTGCTGAGATCAGGGACATCCTCAACTAGAGCATGTTGCTCAGAGCTCCATCAAGCGCCACCTTGAATGTCTCCAGGGATGGGGCCTCAACCACCTCTCTGGGCAACTTGTTCCAGTGCTCCACCACTCTCATGGTAAAGAACTTCCTCCTTATTTCTAATCTAAATCCACTCCTTTCTAATTTAAAACCATTGCCCCTCGTCCTTTCACTCCAGGCCTTTGTAAACAGGCCCTCTCCAGCCTTTTTATAAGCTCCCTTCAGGTACCAGAAGGTCGCTATTAGGTCTCCCAATATTTTACTCTTCCACCCACCCCTTTCTATCTTTCTTCCTTCATCTCCCTTTTCTCCTTCCATCTCTACTGCAAGACAGTTGATCAACTTGCTGAGAATTAGTAACTGTTATCCAAAAGCCTGGACTTGTGCTCACTGAGTTGAGGGGAGGTAGTGTAACATTACCTGAGTCAGTGTATGGGCCTGTTGCTAACTGCCTCCCAAGTACTGCTTCCCTGTCTAAATAAAGAGTTTCACAGTAGAGGAAAAAACCAGTGTTATTGTTGATGTGATGCAGCTGATTGTTTAGTAGTTGAAAATGTGTTAATTTTATTTGGAGTGTTCAATTAGAGCAGTGGTACAGTAAGTACAGAATTGCCTTTTCCAGTGGCTCAGGTACTGTGGCAGCATCCCTGAAAGTCTATCACAGATTTCTGAAAACATAGATTGGTGAATTGGGTTTCCATTTGTCTTCACCAGCCACACTATTTAATTCAAGATGCTAAACTGTGAGCCTCATGTGGCCAGGTGCACAACCCAACTTGGGCATTTAATGAGGGAATGCCTTCCATGAGTTTGTGGTGTTTTGTCCAGCTATCAAAATCTTTCAGGGTCTCAGAGAAATTACTACAGTCCAGAACCTAATTTCAAAAAGCAGAAGCTAACATTTTGTTTCAAATTGCAAAGACATGAGAAATGCTGACCAAAGTTTTCAGAGAGGTAGAGCATTTGCAACTCAAACTTTCATTTCTCCCTGTGAGATCAGTTCCAGGTGTTTCAAGTCGGATAGCCAAGAATCAAAGTTTCCACCATGCATTATGAAAAGCTGGGGTTTAACCACTGGAGGGTTTTTACAAGTTCCAGCAAGCATATCTGCAGATTTAAGTGTCTGAATGCCATTTTGAATATTTGAACCTAAAATTTATTTGCATATACATCCTATAGTCACTTTCTGCTTTGTGTAATCCTTTCTCATGCTGGTTTTTCCAGTCCCTGTTACTTGTGTAGTTGGTTAAGATACTTCTGTTGAATCCTCTCAGCAGTGGAATTGGTGGAAAGTTGTCTAATCTTCCTTCCCTTCCTCAGTCTCTACAAGTAGAATTTCTGTCTGTATTCTGTCCACTAATCTAACGGTTTTCTCCCCCATTTTCATACTTTTGACATTAAATAATTGATTTGTTCTTAGTGAGGAAGTTTATTTGCTTTCCTCCATTTTTTCTATCGTTTTCTGTATTTTCCATTCAGCTTTGTTCAGCCCTGCAAGCTTAGATGTTGCCTTAGCTCCGTCCACACACCCAGCCTGCACATCAGGTTACTGACCACCTCACAGCATTGCTGAGCAATTAGCAAGATCTTTGTGCAACTTTAATTGGGAGTTCCCATCCCGTCCCCAGTTTGCCAGACAGGGGCAGATAAGAAAAAGGTCTGCTTTTTCAGTGGCATCTTATTTCCCATATCTGATACACAGTAGATGACTCATTTGCTTGCAGTGAAACTGCTTTTGGAACCAGAAGTTCTCTTTTTGGCCTTGCTGTCTTCCTGATATTTTGGACTTCTGCAAGAATGGGCCATCTGCAGCCCTAATTCTGCTTTTTTGACTTGAGTCCTATGGAATTCCCCAGACGTGAATTTGGTCCAGTGAATGAAAACAAAACCAGAAACCTGTAGGAACTGCATTTATCATTTTGAGGCATATATAATTTTAGACATAAAATGACAGTTGGATGTAAACAGTAGTTGCTTTACATACCAGAGTTGTTCATTTCAAGTTTGATTTTCAAGTATTCAATATAGTACTTAGAACTGAAATAAAGTACTGCTGAAGTAAGCCACTGCGGAGTACATCTGGTTTCATTATGTGTCTCCTTGAATTATGAAGTGGGCTATTGCTGTGCCATGTAGAGCTACCACATTGGCAGAACAAATTACACAAAGCTGAGACCTGATGAGTTTTAGCTGACAGAAGCAAAAATATAACTGCGTTTCTGCAAACTGGAAAACGGGGGTTTTTTGATGTTCACTTCATAAACAAAGTGTAAAAACACAGCTGTATAGTAAGATTACAAAGCACCCTTTAATGAAGCAAACATACAGTTTAGTGTAAGAAGATAAAAATAAAAAGGTAGAAAATGTATCATGAAATGCCCTACAGCATTAAGGGCAGTGTGTTAGAAATCACTGGTGTTTTTCTGACCAGTGCTGTTTATACACATAAATCATTACCACTACATGTCACCTTCTGGGTTAGCTGTATGTACGTACTTATTAATAAGTACTTGAGCTGATTTTTGTGTTGTTGGAAAAAACTGTGGCAAGTGTGATTGCTTATTAAAAATATGATCCCAGTATTTCTAACATTTCAAATGAGAGCTGTGCAGTCCTGAACCCCTTGCAGGACTCGAGTGTCACCCCCTGCCTTCAGACAAAGAGCTCTGCAGCGCATTCTCTTGGGCAGCCCTGCCATCTAGTGGCTCGTGGGTGATGTTTTCATTTTTTTAAAATGAACCATAAAGCAAATGGACTTTTTTATGAATTTTTACACCATTGGGGAAGATGGATGGAAGTTGTCAAATCCTTATATTC
>JAAGNO010024272.1:0-12265 GCA_033439905.1 Ceryle rudis
CGCCCCCCGGGCCCGCGGGGGGGGGGGGGGGGGGGGGGGAGGGGGGGGGGGGGGGGGGGGGGGGGGGGGGGGGCGGGAGCGGGGAGCTGAAGAAAGAGGAGCTCCGAAACTTGCCGAGAAAACTCAGCGGAAATTCGTACTTCCCACCCTGTGCCCTGGGGGACCGGAGGATCGGATGGAGAAGGAGAGAGGGAGGACGGCGCGACGGGGGGGGAAGGAAGTCCGCGGCCGGTCCTGGCTCGGCTCACCCCCGGCAGCGAGGAGGGGCGCAAAGTGGGAAAGTAGGAATTGGAACCGGCTGTGGCTGCCTCCCAGCACATGGGCTGCAGATAGAGCTGCGCATCGGGGAGGGGGCGGGGGAGGGGAACAAAAGTAAACTATTCGTCGTCTGCCTCCCACCCCCTTTTTTCTTTTCTCTTGCTTTCAGAAACCTGCCAAAAGCAATAGTTACGATTTACCACAGTTTAAGGACTTTGTTTTGTTTTCAGCAAACGGCAATCAGCAGACGGCACCTATAGTACATCAAAGAATGAATTTTCATTGTCTCTGCACTATCCTGCCCAATCGGTTCCTGACAGAGCTGCCAGTGAAGCTGTAGTTGAACATAGATCCCCACAAGAGGCTCGTCAGCGTGATTAAGATGCTCCTTAAAAATAATTCCCATTTTAAAGAACCTCAACAGCATGCAAATTCAGAGTGCAGGGAAGGGGTTGGAAAGCATACTGAAAACAAAATAAACTGTGTACCCGTCCATTCAATGACTTGCCTTTCTTATCTGTTGTCATTTTTTGTTGTCCTAAGGTGTTACCAATGGGGAAGTAAGTGTCTACAGCCATGAGAAAATGTCTATATATGAAGGGTATGTAAGGCTGTCAAGGATGATGAAAAAAGGAATATAATGCTCAAAATACTGTGTTGCAAATTTAATAAATACGTTAGAAGCTATGTTACCACGTGGAGTTGTATCCAATGGCACACACTTTACATACACTTCTGGAGTAAAACAGTGTACAAGCCATATTCCTTTCTCTCAACAGAAGGCAGAATTCAGATAGCCTTCATGGAAACTTTGTTTTAGTGGCCATGTCAACATGAGCAAGTGGCGTGGTATGGTAGTTTCTGCTGAGTCTCTTGTCAACTTTCATGGAGAGGTGTTACTTTGAGCTAAACTAATGTCCAGCTTTTCAGTGGCTGAAGAATATGAAGTGTACTACAAGCATCCTCTGGAGCATGAAGCACCATGTTCTACATGGAGGTGATCAATGGATTTGCTTCAAAAACACACTGGCAGTCTGAAGAAATCTTGGAAGAGGAGGGATAAGACTTGGCTCAGTCAAAGGAACATCACTATGAACATCTTGATTCTTAGCTCTTGTAGTTACATATGGTTGGACCTTATGAAGAAGAACCGTTTTCTAGTTGTCGCTGCATTGTGCTGGTGTGGGAAGTCATATATGTGACAGGAGAATGATACTTTAGACAATCTGAATGAATTTTGCAAATATATTCTAAAATTGTTAGCAGCTGTGAATTACAACTTGTTCATTGGGAAACCCCATCATGAACAATAATGTGCTGGTATGTGATTATGGCAAGGTGAGCTGGTTAAAGGGGATTGTGAAATTTAAAAGTAGATTATTCTTTCTTTGGTGAGAAATTACAGTTGTTTAGACAGTGTTGATAAACTAGAAGAGTAACTGAAAGATTAGGTACTTATACCCAAAAATATACTTCCAGGGGAAAGCATAATATATTGCATCAAAAATTTGGAAGCAAAAATGGTGGAAATCACAGTCGTCAGATTCCAGAATTTGCTGACTCTGCAGACATACACTATCTCGTCATCAAACAAGCATGCTCTTAGATTAACTTGGTTTAAAAATGTGTCCTAAATTGTCACTGCATTCTTTTCTAAGGGTGGACAGAAGTTTGTCTGCTTCTTGTATGAAGTGGAAAGTTTCTGTTTTGATTTTTTGTAACTGCTTTATTTCAAGCAGTACATGCTTGATTAGTAGGGTTGGTTTGTTTGTTTTCCTGAAATAAATCTAAGTTTCACAGAAGAAACTTTTTGCTAACTGTTTTTTCTTCTTTTCCCAGGTTATGAAAGAAGCCCATCCAGCACTCATTCATGATTCTAATGTCCAAGAATCCAGAACTTTTAGCTCAGACTCTTCTTACTGAATATGATTTCATTCACCATCTTTTCAGTATCTATCACATCATGTCTAATATTCAAGATGAAGTAGAGGGATTTTTTTCACCCTACAAAGACTCTGTGTTTCTTTCCTCCTCAAAGCCATGACAGTGCAAGGGAAGACATCCTGACTCTCAAAGTTTTCTTCAATTCTGAGCAAAGCCAAATTGATTAGTGACTTTTCCCCTCAACAAACTTCCTTCACTGTGTTCTTTAAAACTGACATTTTAGAAAACCATTCTGTATAATGGTATACTTATTTTCTCTTCCTTTGGGTTTTTCTTTTGAAACATGCTCAAGCTTATAAGGGCAATTTATGAACTGTCCTTCCCGTAGAAGCACTGTAGATCTTTTTCTAGTTATGTGTCATTGCAAATACTAAAGGTTTAAGTCAAAATGTATCTTATGTATTGCTTTTGATTTATAATTTCTGACACATTGCCAACATTATTGTTTTCACTGTGTTTGGGGAATTATAAGTGGCAGGAATTTAATAAAAAAAATGTTACTAGTGATTCTTAAGAAGACAATTCATCACATGCTTGTTCTCATACTGGAAATAGTTTACACCAGGAACAAAATAAACAAATATAATGAGGTTTTTGCTGGTTTGTTGTGTTGGGTTTTTTGGTTTTGGGTTTTTTTTTTAATTCAAGTAGGAAGTTTTTATTCAAAATACATTAGGAACACATCTGTTCAGATAAAAAATGCCACATTTGTTTTCCTACTTTGGAATGGAAATGTTCCAGTTGCAGCAGTTCTTGTTTCCTTTTTCAAGCACACAATAAAATTTTTAATGCATGATTGAGAAATAGTAATTTTTTTTACCCCAAACTCAAAAAGCACAAATCCCAACTATAAAAAATGGGTGTGGGGTAATGTTAAAAAGTAGCATAATTTTAAAAGCTTTAAAGGTTATCTTAAAGTACACCTTCATGATTAAGATTTGAAGTATAAGGACATGTAAGGGCCAAGAACAAAGAGCAAAACTAGAAGTACTGTCTTCCCACTGATACATATCTATTCCTGTGAAGATTATGAAAGAAATTACCTTAAATAAGTTTTTGTTTCATGTCTAAATAGTATCCATATATGTTTATTATGACTAAGACCAAATACCTCTATGGTTTTCTTTTTATTGTTGTTTTTTTCAAGAGATATTATCTAGGCTATGGTCAGAGGATTGGTGGTTGAAAGTGGTGAATATGTATTTGTAGGCAGAATGCAAAATGGAGTGAAAGAAGCAGCATGCTCAATGCAGCCTATCCCAGTGTATACTGGGACTGTGGTAATACTCCCATCAGAAACTTCCATTAAATAAAATTACTCTTTCTTGATTCCAGAAGAGAACTCGTGCTGAACTGCTAAGTTTAAGGGCAGGTATCTCATAGCTTTATATAGTTACCAGGAATGGTAACTAGTTCTATGGAACTGGAGCTTTATTTCAAAAGAGGAATTTTTCATTCATCTGCAGAATTCTTCTGCCCATTGCACATCACAAGTGTTTTCATCTGAATTTGTACAAAATGTTTCTAGAAGTGTCTGTTTTAACCTTTATTTCTCACTGAGACAGATGCTTCATAGAAACTTTAAACTATTCAAATTTAGTGTCGGAATTCTCATTTAAAACAAGACAAAAAGCTTCTGCAACTTGATATATCAATGTGTTTAGTTGATTACAATATAAAAAGTTAATTTGGAGTTATTTGATTTACGATGTCATTGGAAGTTGTGATACCATGCTGTTTTCCCCAAGTAAGCATAAGGAAAAACATAATACACTATTCTCGTTTTCTAGATGATAAAGTGTCACTGTATGAATTTATACTTTTGTAGGTATCTTTGCTTTTTTAAGAGAGAAAAAAATTGTGGAGCAAAGTATTAACAACACAGTTCACTCAAATACCATAGTGCAGGAAAATATGCCAAACATGCTATCTCTTTTCTCCCCTTGAAATTGCACAAACAGCTCAGCTCTGTTGCATAATTTATGTTGGTTATGCTTACTGTAGTATTTAACTTTTTAAATAAAACTTTTTCCTGATATGATGGTTTGTGTTCATTTGTAACGAAATGTCTCTTGCCACATCCAGTTCTTCAGAAATAAAGCATGACTCCCAGTCCAGCAGGTAATATTACATGCCTGTTCTGCTCCAAGGAACAAAAGCTACCAAATGTTTAATAGATATCTGGTCCTATCATCCATAGAGGTCCGTGCACTACAGCTTTTCCAATTGCACATACCTTTAAATCTTTTCAGAATTAAACATCCGAGTCAAGCATTTGTGGGTTTTTTGACACATGATGCTGGTCTAGACATGCTTTTACCATTGTGTGCATGCTCTGTCAAACAATCAAAACTCTTAGACTTCCTCTGGGCAGGAGATTCCTGGACTTCATGTTGATTATAGGAATTGGTTCCTTTGTGCATATTAGTTTACTGCCCAAACAATTTCAAATCTGTTTTTGGGTTTTCCGGAGTAGACTGTGTGAAGCTAATTGTAGCTATGTCCACAGGTAACAGTGTAGTTACATGTTCTGTCTGAAGGTTAAAATCAGCTACCTCAATCTCTACAGTGGAGAGTTAGGTATCTGCTTTTCTGTGCAGGCATCTCTGCCAGTATGGATCACTTACAAATTAGTTTTCATCAGTTAGATTGTCTGAATCATACTTGCAGAAGTATAACCAATTATTTAGCTGGTATATTTTGCTTTGTCCAACATATATTTCCCAAGTGACAAACACTTTAATAGAAGTATATACTTGCCTAGATCAACATCTGGAATGGTAAGAAAGGAGAGAACCCTAATTCTGTCAGGATAAGAGTGGTGTCATTTATGTAAAACAAATGCTTATGTTGCTTATGCAGGGCCAATTAGCTGTTGCAGTGTCTGCAATTCTTTCACATGATTATCTGTTTATATACGGAATCTTTGCAGTATTGTTAGACCAGATTTTTCCATAATGGGGTAAAAAAACGGGCAAGTGTTCTTGCAAACATTTTCGTCTTTTCTTTCTCCATAAAAGGTTATGTGTACTTATGGCAATCTCTTTCATAATGGGTAATACTTTCTTGCCATGTTTTTCAGTGTGATAGATGCTCTTTTCTATTCCTATCATCCCATAATTTGGAGAGTCTGTAGCAGAAAAACCATAAAACAAAATACCACTTGGACCAGGACTCCTATTACTAATTGATTAAACATGTTCAGACAGATATGCAGAAAACAGAAAACTCATTTGTTACCACAATTGACCTGAATCAGGTTAGAAGGGATCATTCAATGTCATTTAGTCCAGACTCTCAGCTAGGTCTGGGTGCTCAGGGTCCTGTCAGCTCTCCAAGAGTAGAGGTATGACAGTGCCTCCCATTAAGTACCTGAAGACAGCAAAGTTCTCTTATAGCTAAACAAATCCTTCTCTTTCACTCACTCCTCATGCATTGACATGCTTCAGCCTCATGATATCTGTGTCCCTCCACTAGACTTGCTTCAATATGTAAATGCTATTCTTGTACTGAGACAGCGAAAACCCAATAGCTAAAGCTCTGGGGCCACAAAGATGATAAAGGGACTAGAGAAGCTCTCCTCTCAGAGTAGAGGCAGAGAGAGCTGGGACAGTTTAGCCTAGAAAAGGCCCAGGGGCAATCTTACGAATGTAAATAAATACCTGAGGCAAGAGTGCAAAGAGGACAGAGCCAGGCTCTTCTCAGTGGTGCTCGGTGACAGGACCGGAGGCAATGGGCACAGATGGAAACACAGAAGGCTCTGTTTGAACATCAAGTAACACTTTTTCACTGCGACAATGATTGAGCATTGTTACAGGGCACAAGCTGTGTCTTCATCCTTGGAGATATTCAAAGCCATCTGGACATGGTCCTGGGCAGGCTGATCTAGGTGGACCTGCTTGAGCAGGGGTTTGGACCAGATGACCTCCAGAGGTCCCTTCCAACCTCAACCATTCCAGGATTCTAAAGCTGGGCACAGTACTTTACAAGTGCTTAATAAAGGGGAGTAATCACTTTGTTTGATTTACGGGCTACACCATTGCTAATCCAGCCCAGTATAGAGCTGTCCTTTTCTGGAAGGGCACACTGCTAACTCATGTTCATTTTGTTGTTTGTGTGGTCTCGCATGTCATTTACAACAAAGATGCTTCTTATCCATCTTAGATTGTACTGCTGCATGGTGGTTATACTGTCCCATGCGCAGGACTTTGCATTTGCCTTTGTTCAATTTCAAGAGGTTGCAGTCAGGTCTTTTCTCCAGCCAGCTGAGGTCCCTCTAAAGATCAGCCTTGCCCTCCAGCATATCAGGTGCTTTCCCATGTGTTATCATCAATGAAGCTGAAGAGTGTAGACTCCGTTGCATTGTGCCCCTTGTTAATAAGGGTGTTAAAAGAGTATTAAATGATGTTAAGGAGTGGGTAAAGACCCATTTTGGTACTTGCAGAATGCCCATAGTCACCGGCTGCCAGTTGGAATTAGTATTACTGATCAGAACCCAATGTGTCTGAGTGTCTAACTGATTTTCCATCCACTTTAGCCTGTGTCTTACTGATTTTGCTATAGTGATATTACAGGACACTGTTGAAGGCTTTGCTAGAATCAAACTAAACATCATAGTTTGCTTTCCTTTTGTCCACTGAGCCAGTCATATTATCACCAAAGACATTCAAGTTGGTTAGACCCAGTCTGTCCTTGATGAATCCACACTGGGTGGACCTTTTTGTCCTTTATGTGCTCGGAAATTACATACCAGAGGGCTTACCTCATTACCCTCCTGGGACCAGAGCCATGTCTGAGCAGCTTGTAGTAGCGTGGATCCTCATTGCTCTCCTTGAAGATAGCCTTTTTCCAGTCACTGGGCACCTCCCACAATCCCAATTATCTTTTGAAGATAGTAAAGAGCAGCCTTGCAATGACATCAGCCAAGTCAAGTGCAGCCTATCTGGGCCCATGGACTTGCATAGATATAATTAGCCTTAGTGGTTTCTGATTTGATCATCATTTGTTGTGCATAGTGCTTCATTCCCACATGCTACTAGTACAATGAAGGAGCTGGAACACCTGAGAAAAAACCCTTACCAATAAAAACAGAAGGTCAAAGGTATTTAATACCTCAAACACTTCCATTTCCTTTATCACTAGGTCCCCTGCTTTGTTAAGCAGTAGTCTCACCCCTTCTTTAACCTTTTTTATTATTATTATTATTTTCTACAGGTATTGAAGTCTTCCTCATTTTTGCATTTTGCATCTCTAGCTAGTTTTGTCTTCAGCTGAGCTTTGGCTTTCATGTCTACATTCCCACATGCTCAGGTAATGTCTCCTTTTCTCCAAGTAGTCCCTTTCTGTGACCATCTTCTGTGGTCTTCTGCCATACCTGCTTGTTTTCCTGAGTGTCAGAAAGGACCATTCTTGTGTTTTGATAAGGTTGCCCTTGAAAATCAGCCAGCTCTTTTGGGCTCCATTGTCCTTCATGGCAGCATCCCATAGGGCCTGCTTGAAGGCTGGGATTGTAATTTTTATAATTTATCTTGCTCACTTGACTCAGGATTTTAAACTCCACAATGTTATGGTCAGTGCAGCAGAGGTTCCCCTTAACTTTCACAGCCTCAACTGAGTGTTCATGATTGTTCATGGAAGCAGGTCCAACAGAGCACCTACTTAATTTGTCAGTCACCTGTACCAAAAAATTGTCCTCAGCACACTTCATCAACATGTACTCCCAACTCCTGTTTCATGAGTAGTATACATGAATCTGAAGTAACTGAAAACTACATGCCAGACCCTGAACTGGAATGACTCAGCATATCTTTGATGTTAATAGAGCCATACGCTTATGTGCTTTCAGCTGAAGATCTGGCCTCAAGTCCTAGATGGTTTTTAAGAAACCATTTAAGCACGTGACTAAGGTTTGATTAGAGAGACTGACTGGATCATCAGGTTTTGTCATCTGCTATCAAAGTATGTCATATGAGCCCATTCACATCCTTCTGAGAGGTTATTTCAGGGACTTTCGCTCCTTTTGCTGCTGCTGCTGGAAGCATCTTTGAGAACATTCTGGCTGTAGTAGGCAACCTTCCAATTTCTGACATAACTTCCTGTTTAGTATGCATTTCTTCTTCAGGGTCTAAATTATCCTTTAACGTAAAAAACCTCTACTTATCTTTTGGCATTTAGTGTTCTGATATTTACAGAGATTCCAGTCCTATCCCTTCAGGCTGTTTTGCTGTGATAAACAATCCAAGCTTGTTTAAGCTGCCATAGACAGATAGACTCTTGATTGCCCTGTAGATGCCAGTGTGTCTCATCTCTGTTTTAATTACTCATTTTTGGATAGAAATCTATACCTAACTCCAGATGGAGTCTCTTTAGTGCTTGGAGAGAGTTTCATATGCTTTAAATTGTGCTTGGTTTGAAAACACTTAAGGCCATTTCATTCAACCCTCTTCACTAACTTGTACATTTATGTCATATGACAACAACGACACCTCTAGATTAAACTGAAAAATATGTAAAATTTTGTCACTGCTTCTTAATACCACTCTTTTTTTGCTATAAATGGTGATATGCGGTATTAAAGAGTCATAGTTTTTAGTGAAAATGGTTAGTAAGGCAGTGTTATATAATCCTTCAGTCTTAAGAACTGAGCATTTCTATATAAATTGGCCTGTGGATATATGTGTATTTAGGGGGGCAGACATAAACATTCTGTCATTCTCTTGACACTGCAGGCAGCCTTTGAAGCAGAGAAATACATATTTTTAATCTTATATTGGGAATTGCTCTGTGCAGCCACTTCATTTGTATAAGTACCTTGATAAAGTGTTTGTAGAGTTTTTCAAAACATTTACTAATTAAAATGAGAGGACCTAGAAATATGAAGTAGAAACAAAATCATTGTAGCCCTTGCATTCTTTTATTTTTATAAATATTTGCATTTTGATTACACTGTACTTAATACCACATGATGAAATGTGATATTGGATCAAAACTGTTGCTCATGCTGTAGCTGAAACTTGTTTAAAATAGCTGATGTATTGTTCCTATTCCATTATACTTCATAGTATTGGGTTACAAATTACTTCAGCTGAATATGTTCCAATTAGCTCCAAAGAAGAGTACATGATATTGTCCAGCGTTGCGGACAAAAGAGAGGCTTGCGATGACACATAGCTTAATGTATAGATCTGGTGAAGAAAGAGTTATAAGAACACCTAACGTAAATAAGTTACTCTGATATTCTCAGGGTCTAAGAGGATGTAGGCTTGATGATAATAGTCTAAGGTGGGGCTAAAAGTGGATGGAAAACTTAAGCCTCATGTGTGGTGGTAATTACTCTAAAATTTGTCAGGTTTATCAGCTTTGGTTCTGCAAGGATTTATCCTGTGTTTTCTGTGCATTGTTATCTGGCATTAAAAATCTGGATGATGGAATAGCATTTGATCATTTGATTTGCTGGCAATGCTACTCAGAGGAGAAGATGCAAATACTGGAGGGTAGGGTCAGAGTTCAAAATAAACTTGACAGTTAAATGGTCTGAGGGCAAAAGTAATTCCTAATCTCAAAAAGGATATGATGAAGGGGAGAATCTAGGCAGGAAGGACAGCAAGGATGAGTGTTACAGCAGTTTTGGTAGTAAGAGAGGATATATACGCTGGTATAATGTTCATGTCTGTTGTTTTCACCACTATAAATAATAAATATTATCTTAAAACCACACTGGTGAGACAAGGGAGTATAACTTTTATTTTTGGGGTGGTTGACTAAGGAACAGAGCTCAATTTTTGTGTGTCTAATTTGAGAGGCTCATCACCTGTTTTATAGCCATTAAAATTTATATAGTATTTCAATATTTAGTATAAAGCTTCTGCTGAATGAACTTGCACCTTTAATTTAGAGGTCACTTCTTTAGAAAATCAGACTTCCCAGATGTTTCAAATTACACAGTCATGAAATAAAGGACTACAAAGTTGTGAGGATTGTGGGTTGATCTGTGATAGAGACAAAGATAGAATCTACTTCTCCGTGGCAGCATTTAAGTATTTGGACTAAAGAAATGCTTTTTCTCATTAACTCTTCCAGTTCTTGTCCCCTGTACAATTTCACTCTCATATCCTGCTGATAACAACCTCCTAAAGCCTTTGAGTTTTCATGACACAACTCCAAGATTCCCGCTCATTCATAAAGAATTACTCAATACTTAATGTCAAAATGTATGTTAATATATATGTACATAAATGCTGACAAGGTTTGATGGCAACCTAAATACTAGAATTTCTTAATAGCTAAATGTTTAATGCTTAGAATATATATAAAATATATAGTTGGTGGGTTTTTTTAATGTGATTTTTATGTATTTTTAACTTAAGCTCTTAACAATTGAAGTACTCTCATACTCCGATGAACTGTGGGGGTACTGTATTTTTCTCCATCATTATAAAAGAGAATATCTCAATTTTAATTAGTTTTCTTTTCCATATCAGACTGTGAAGAACAATCCTCACCTGCTTCCACGTATCACCATGATAAGTGATGGTCCTGCTTGAAAGTCACAATCTGCTGGGGAATCTGAAGTTACTTGGACAGTGGATGATGAGTTATTTTCTAAACCGAGTGTTTTCTTTGATTAAGAATTCTTACATATTTCTCACGCAGCACACTTGATTCAGAATATAAATTTCTATAGCCATATACAGTACAGTTTTTATTTCTGTAGCCTTGTGTAGTATGAATAGAATAACGTCGTAGAGTCTTGAGAGGGCTTGTGCCTAGTCCTGTTCAATTAATCACTGTAAAATTAAGTACAAAAAAGAAACTATTTCAGATTAATGCTGGATATTTAGATATCTGCATCAGCATTGTTTTGCCATTGTTGTTTTAACTCCTGCATTTTTTTTTCCATCTCCCCACCTCCACTTGTTTAACATCATGGGTAGTGGCTTTGCACAAAAGTAGGAAAATAAGCCTGTACCAAAATTAACATCTTGAAAGTAATAAAACTTAATAGAAGCCACATTTGTGTTGGACTGCTTGTTAGCAGCAATCTATAGGATCAGTGCAAACATATCCTGTTACAGATATCTCAGTCTTAATCAATGTAGGTTCAAAAAGTTGTTTTCACAGGCAGAGGAAGGGAATAGCGGTGGAAGGGAGAACTACAGATACAGCGGAAGAATTGTTGTTTTATATTTTTTATAGTATTTTTAGGTTACTTACTGATCAATTCAGTCATTCTGATCTGTTGTTTATTGCTGTAAATGGGTTATTTGATTGTCCTTATTATTTAATAAATAATTTTATATTGGAGTGACCTGATGCTGTTGTTGTTTATATAGTTGACCTACTGTTGATTGTACAGTCCACATGAGAAAGAAAGGAAACACTAATGCCTCCAGAATACTTGCTTAACACAAACCAGTACTATCCAGCATGAAATATGGAGACTGGTCTTAAAAAAAATACTAATTTAGCTGGAATCCCTAAAGAAACAATATACTTGTGCCTGTGGTATAGCATACACATACTTCTCTTAAGGGAAACTGTAAAAGCACAGAATATTTGATTTGTCTTGATTTCTCTGCCTCAGTGATTCCTCTGTTAAACTGACTATACATTGTATTTTGGGCCAGATCCTCAGATGATGTTATTTGTTATACTACTACTGGTTTTTCCTTACACCAGATAAAGTGCTGGTCCATTAGCATGCTACATGTTTACTCAATTCCTCCTGTAAACTTTTTAAAATATTCTATAACCTGCAGAGATTGAGTTATGTATGAGGCCAATTTGCCACAAAAGTGAAATGTGTCCAACAAAAGAAACTGTTTGTCTTGTTTTTTTGTTTGAGTTTGTTTTGTGTTTTTTTGTTTTTCCCTATCGTAATATTACTTTATTCAAAAGTCAAAATACAATAAGAAAGGTGCAGAAAGGATAGCTGCAACTTTTCAATTATAATGTCTCTTTTGTCCATGCCATAGAACAAAAGTATATCAAGAGGAAAGGGACAGCCTCTTCTCATTCGTGCCCTGTGATAGGACAAGGGGGAATGGATGTAAGCTGGAGCACA
>JAAGNO010024272.1:12365-38291 GCA_033439905.1 Ceryle rudis
ATGATCCTGCTCTGGCAGGGGGGTTGGACTTGAAGATCTCCAAGGTCCCTTCCAACCCCTAACACCCTGTGATACCTATGATACCTGTGATATCTGAAACAAGTCGTTCATTAAGATGTACTGAGGACTTCACTCTCTATATATAAACCATGAGGCAAGGGGTTTAAGTTTCATTATGAATTATAGTGATAGCATATACTACATATATACACAGTATATAGTTATAGAATTGTTTAAGCACATTATTAAAAATTGTAATTAAAGATTAAGCAGTGTTAAACCGCAGTGAGGTAAAACCCCTTTTTTGCTTACTCCCTTACTTCAAAATTGTAAGGAGAGAACTTCCACCCCTTTTCTCCAATGTTATCTATGTTAAGAACAGCTCTGTGTTTTTGGGGCTTTCCTCTCCAGCTTTTCTACATGAGAAAAGCTTTATTTGAAATAAGCTAAACCTTCCTCCATGGACTGCTGCTTATTATTTTCATACTTGAAATATCACATGAAATATAATTTGTGTGTTGAGGAGCTGTTATACCTTTGAAAGATGATCCTTCTCATTTCCTGCTAGTAACAAAGCAATTTTATATTATGCCATAATTAAATGTGAAAAAAATAGATTTTAAAAAATTGCAAGTTAAAATTAGCTAACTCAATATCATTTCTCAAAAGAATAATTGTATTAAAAGGTGAGGAAATAAATATCTGAAGCAGAAGGAAGAATTCCCATTGGTTGCCATTTGGGCATAAAGGCTGTAACCTTTCTTGTCTTATCATGTGAGAAGCTTCCCAACCTCCCTATCTCAATGAAAACTCTTTTTTTTTTCCTATTTCAGAGTCATCAAGACCACCAGCAGAATAAACAAAGTGGGATGCTTGAAAGGAAGCTTGGAGTACAAGTGGGACTCTCTTCCTTCATCTTTAGGGATCTCAAGTAAGAAATGCCAGTGGCATTGGGTCCGTCTACCCTCTCTGGCTTAATAAAAGTGAGAGACGGTCTCCTGTCTTGTCTTGCTCCTTTTTTAAAAGCATGCTTCTGGCAATTAAAAAAAAAATACAACACAAAAGGCCTTGGTAGGCTAAAGAATAAAATAGGCATTAAGCTGACCACGTTTGTGTTTAAAATAGATGTATTTTTAAAAGTGGAATAAAAATATGCAGACTTTAGTCAATTGACAAACATTACAATATTGACCAAGTTTCTTGAAGAAAAAAAATGCAAGGACTAATGTTGTAATTGTGCACAAACAACTTTAGGTTATAATTTCGATTGAAATAGGTTATCGATATTATGACATTTTAAAAACTGTACTTGGATAAGTACTGAGACTGAAGAATTCTGCTGTGGGCTAATCTGGTCTTAATTGCCTTCATGCATGACAGTGATGCCAGTAAATAAGAAGAGGATAGTTTTTGAGGCCAATCAAAGGCTACGTGTAGTGTTGTGGAGTATGGTTGTTGCTGTACTCTCCAATGTGCCTAGCAGATGGAGACAGAGAAAAATTATTGTGTCAGAATTCTGCAGTAACAATAATAAACTAAAACCATTGCAGAGAAAGATGCAGAATAGCCTATCCTATATAGCATATTCATGAATGTCTCCTCTTAGTCACAAACCTACCTCTTTTTTTTTTCTTTCTGCCTTTTTTTTCTTTTTCTTTCTTTACATGATTTAAAGTTAACCATAAAAATGTCAGATATTCTTATTTTCGACACCCTTTTTAATTCTTTCCTTTGATTTAGATATGAATATCTATTTTCTGGAAATCAAACTTGCTTTAACAGTAAAGGCAGATTAATAAGCTCTTTATGTATCGCTACTTGCAGCTCCCTATGAAACTGCTCTTGTGCAGCCCGATCAGCTATTTCTGTTGGCACCCAGCAGAGCTGGAGTTTTGCCTAGAGTAGCACAATCTTTTGATTCGCTGGAGAAACAGCTAGTCACCACCTCAGCTATATGATACTCTGCCTACTGCTATGCAGGGACATAGTTACTCACTGTTTGTGCTAGTGCCTACACCTCGAAAGCACTGTGATGTCCACATTTTATCATTTTTTTTTTTCTTGCACTTCTCTGTATTCACAGTATTTTATGTTTCTGTTGGTTTCTTTTAGCGTCTTACTCTTAGTTGGTGCCTGACTTGACTACTTGCTTACAGTTGTCATGCCAACTCCCAAGCCTAGAAACTCAAGTAGAGAAAGGATTTATCTTTTCTTTCCTCCCTTTTTTTTGTCAAGTAGTCACTTCACAGTTACCAAGCTGCATGAACTGAATGCATAATTATGGCAAACAGCTCTGTGAATTTGGTCTAACCCTTAAATGTCTAAAAACCCATTTCTGCCTCATGAAGACTTTTTTTCAGGCTTTCCTTAATCCTTGCTGCTTGTCCACATGCTGAATATCAGGAAAATTGGAAAGAGATTAATGAAGTTGGAAATGGATTTTACAGACTAGTCACTGCATTTTTCTTATTTAAATAGAACTGCAAACTTATTTCAAATACCTAAGTAGAAGTAATTTTTAAAAAATCTGAGTCTGTTCAGTCTTCCTGAAAGTTAGATATTACTGACTTTGATTCACTTTTCACACCAAGTCATTCACTATTTATGTGTATTAGCTTTCTAAATAACCAAGTGAAAAACACAAGAGAAGTACAGGAAATTAAAAATGCAAACTCAAGTCCTTATACCAAGGTTGTATGCAATCATTAAGCCTTGTTAGCAATGTATGTAACAAAGACGTAATTCTGTGAAATAACTGCTCTCCAAAATAAACAGTAGTTTTAATAGGTTTGCTGTAATTGACAGCTACATTCACAGGTGAATCATGTTGGAAAACGTAATGTGTTTAAAGGGAAGGTTTAAAGAGGAAGAAACATGGAAATTTGATCTCAGACAATATTGCTCTTTGGAAATTGCTATAGGTAAGTTTGTTCTAGGTTTCACAGGAACCACCTGTATGATTTGTGCAATATTGCATCTAACATGTATCTTGCTTTCCTCCAGTTCAAAAATGTGTTATTTATCACTGAAGAGTTTTCATGCGTAAATACTTACTCTAATTCATTACCGTTCTTATTTGAAATTGAGCTTTCCTGGCTGCAAATTTCTATTGAGAGCATGCATTTATTTTACTTGAAGGACTTTAGAGAACCAAATAAACTGGCTCAGCCTTTTCACAGTTGGTTAATAGTAATTTCCTTTTCTTCTACTGTATCAGACAAGTATGTTTGCTTTAACTGAGCCCATTCTGAAGCGGAAGTCCTTTAAAGGCAAGAAACCTCAGATATCTAAAGAAGCCTTATTCTAGGAGGCAACTCTTGTGGATCAGGGTTCTGGAGATATATTAAACATTGTCCTACACTTGGACCACCTTGTAATAATCTCAGATAATTTAATTCCAAACATTAAAGATTCTGCAGCTTATCTAAAGTATTAACTTCTTCTTCTAGCTGCAGCCCTCTAAAAGAAGAGTCTACAATTTGCATTGGTCCTTTATAAGGACAGAGGAGTAGAAGTAATTGCACTGGTAAACAACTCCAGGTCTTAGTTAGTGACTGTAGATAACTGTGCAATAGCTGTTTAATCTAAAATGATCTAGAGACCATCTGTACCTTTTACCACCACACACTCTACAAAAACCTGTAAAAACAGTCCAAGAGTTTTAAACTGTCATAAGAGAAAGATGAAGCATTGCAAATGTCTTGGGATCCTGTGGTAACAGAGTCTTTGATTAATAGTTTCTGCATGATCTTTAGAAGTATATATTGAGTGTTAGAAGCAAAAAGTCCTGGGCAGGACTTGTCTTTCTGATTCTAACTGACTTATTTAAGCTGGCAAGTGAGCAAGGTGAAGCAGGCTGTCCTTGAGAGGTGTTAATACTTTGAGGAGCACCAGCCCAGCCCAACTTGTTTATTTCTTCTTGTGCTTTCTATCCCAATGCTTGCTTATGATGAGACAGGATATAAAACACATTAAAAAAAAAGATGATCAAGCTTCAAAATGACCAAGAAAGATTGTTTACATTCTACATCTGCCAAGAGGAAATAAACTCTTGATCTTCTATGCTAGGAATGTAGCTTGAAAAGCAATGTTACTTTCACATCACCTCCCCAGTACTTCCTTGATACTGGATTTTATGCAACTTTCCCTAACTAGATTTATTGTGAGAAGAACCTGGGATGAGAGGGGATAGAGCCAATTAGAAGTGCTAATCAGCTGGAATGCTGAGAACCACTGCTTTGGAGGCCTCCCATCCACACGGCACCATCAAAATGCATTTTGGTGAGGAAAGGATAACTTGTTTGTTTTGGCCATGGCACATGTGAGCAGAGATAGTGAAAAGCCAGGGAATCCAACTGGATAAAGAACATCTGCAAATGATGTTCTGTTAATGCATATTCTAGCCAAAGAAGCCTTGATGCTTGGTCTCAACTCTGGTCTTGGCCACACATGTTGCTTTGTCAGGTTTATTCAGAATCAGCTTTTGTTTCTTGTAATTAAAGGATGTGCAGAATCTGTTTCATGCTATTCAACAATAACAATGTAAACAATTTAGCAAAAAAAAAAAAAAAGAAAGAAAGAAATTGTTGGTATATGGAAATCCATTATTGAACTAACTTAAAAAATAATTGTGGATTTAGAAGGTTAGTCAAGTCTTTTGTTGCTTAAATCTTGTCTATGTTTATGTTTTCTTTTACTTTAGTAGCTAAGTAAGATGGACTAATTTGTCACTCCATCAACAGAGTGTGAGAAATAGGTTTCCTAATGCTCCATGTAATATAGAAGCTAAAAAGTTAAATATAAAATTTTGAAGATTACACTAGGTGACTTTAGAGAGGCAGTTGGGTCATATTGCTGCAGGAGAGTCTATTTAGTATTCTTTGAAAACTGTGATGTAGACAGCTAGGAGGTCTGACTTAGGTTGGATTTTTCATCAGTCTTTTTCCTATGGATATTTTCAAGGTAAAGACACCCGATTCAGTATTTGCTACCAGATTTGCGAACTAAATTACATTCTAGGACAAACTAATTGGCCCTTCAGTCTGATGACTTTTATCTGAAGCAGAAACATCTCTTTAATTATTCACTTTCATGGTACCAATAATGAATAACTGGTTATTACAGTTGTATGATTTCTTCATTCAGCGTGAGTGTTCATTCTGTTCCATTTATTTCTAGTAAATTGTGATGAGTACAATCTTATCTTGAAGTTGTTTCCAGAAAGAAACATACATACTATTTAAAGAACATAGAGTTGGAGAAATTTTGCATTTGAGACAAACTCACATTTAATTCAATTGCTTGAAATCTCAGGCTGAGTTTCATGTCCTGAACAGATGCTTTGTATGGACTCACTGGAATTAATAGCTGATATCACATCAAGGAGGTATTGTTGCAATACTTGTTATGAATTTTCTGCCTCAAGGATCCAACCCTTGTGTTAGATTATATTCTCTGCAGCATTTATTTTTAGTGAAGACAAAAAAAGATTAATCATGAAGTAAACTATGACACTTTAATTTCTATGGTATAGTCTCCAACAAGGTAAGCAGTAAGTTGATGGGCAGTATTTCACTGTCCAACAACTGCAAACTTTTGTACCTGTAGTGTTCCTTTCTAGGAATTTGGTAAATGAAGAGAATATTAAGATAATATTACATTAAGATAATTACCTTTATTTATTTTACTACAAATTAATTTACTCTTAAAGCTACTTAACATTTATACAGTTGTTTAAATCTTAATTTTACAAATCAAAGAGTTTTAATATGAATTATTACTTGCACAATAAACCATAATAAACCAATCAATTGAACTTTCTTAAATGACTTTCTGAATTGACTACTCTTGGGTTAATGCAAACATTTTTTTCTCTTTTTTTGGTTGTTTGTATATTCTATACATGGATCTGTGTGACTTGAACGGCAGTGAGTGTTTCTTGGTTCTTTTTTGTCTCATCTGAAGTTCTTTGATACTCTACTTTTATTAAACTGATTCGGTTAAACTGATAGGGAAAGAACACACGTGCTCTGTCTTGGCACTCAGCTGCTGTTAACATGACCATGGTGCCATGTTTCTAAATTCTGAAAAACCTATAAGAAGACAGTGATATTTCCAATATCTTATCATCTTTATGTGTAATTCCCATTCTCCCCCTGCTTTTTCACTATTAACACTATATTTAACTAATAAAAGGTCTTTGTTTTGTTCATGACTCCAGTGTATCAAACTGACATTTCAGCAGCTTGTACACTTTGAGGAAATGAAAACTTAACATTGAAGAGCTCTTTATGCATATATCACTAGTATAAATCTATGAAAATCTCATTTTGTAACAACACAGTTCTCAATCTGCCTGTCAAAATGGTCAAATATCCTAAGGAGTAGCTGAAAGTTGGAACCAACTGCACTGGTTCTCTGTCAGCTGGGAGATCCAGTCAACCTAGGAAACAGTCTGAATATACCAGAAATTGAGAAATACAAAGAATCTGGAAGGCAGTGCAGAATGAATCTCATTCCACTATGACAGACAAAATAAAATAGTTTCTGGTGAGAAATTCTGCTTCTCCCCTCATCAAAAGAATTACTTCAGCCTGTGAGGAACTTTATGAATTCACTCAGAAAATTTGCCAGTCTCTCTAACTCAAGATACATAAACTTGAGTCAAGATACATAGCATGAAAATTCGCTGCTATGTGGACAGTAGAATTATTTGTTTTTAAAGCATTTATATGAATATATTAAATAGCGAATCATAACAAGTCAGTTCATTGCAAACTTCAGTTTAAAGACTCGGATTAAGAGCCAAAGACCTAACTCTAGAGCTGACTACATTGTCTTCAAAACTTATCCATGCTTGATACCTTACAACTACAGGGATTAGAGCTCCTATGCACATATGTGATGTTAAGTAGTTTTAGTAAACTATTTTGTATCTTTTGATAGATTAACTTTTTTCAAATTTAAACATTTTCATCATAAGTTATGGCAACTTCAGAAAGTGAGATGCAGACATTGTTCTCCCTGGTTTTTATCAAAATATAATTTTCACTGAAGAATAAAGAAAGAAAAAAGGACACTTCAATCCACTGTTGTTCTCATTTTAATGATATTTCCATGTGGCAGTGTTCTATCTAAAATTCAGTCATAATTTCTCTGAAACACTTGGAAGTGCAGCTAATTAATACTGTCTTTTTAATCTTCATTGCACTGTCTTCTTCCAGGCCAAATCTGTCCATCACATCCAGTGCTCTTTCAGGGTATCCAGGCTAATGCATGTGTTCCATCTTCAACAAGTACCTTTGATATAGTGGGGGATGGATTAATACTAATTCTTTAGCATCAAAAAGTACCTTTTTAAAGTAAATTACCAGTTTTAGGAATATGAATTTTGGATGGTTTGATGCTAAATAATTACTCGGAGTCAATAATTTGCAATAATTGCAGTTTTATTATGGTTATGGTATGATACACCCAATAACATTAGGATCAAAATCTGAAAAATTGCAACTGGTAGTCTTTGATGCATCACAATAAGGATAGGGGTTAGATTTCAGGTTAGGTTACTGTGTCAGGCCAGGGAAGGTTATGATGTTGGCAGAAAAAGAAAAGAGCATTTGGTTTTGAAAAGAGAATTTTGAGCTAGCACTGGACCTGGTACTGGTTGGCTTCTTGTAGTTAGTGTTTTCCTTTCAACTGGACAGATTTAATTTAAAGGGTAAAGTATTTTTAAGGCTTGAAGTCAAGGTGACATGGTGGTTGAGTCCATATTACTGTGGGATTTAAAAGGGAATATTACAGTATTCTGAATGTTTTAAATGGGGGCTAATAAATCATGTTTAGCTTTTGGTGTGGCAGAGGCTGCTGCTGATACATAAGGAGCTGACATACAGAAAGTCCTTGTGAGGAGCGAGGTGAAGGATTGGATGATATGAATCACTGAGTCTGCGTTGCTGCCCAGATTTACATATTATCAACATGTCTTTTAATGTCATCACCATCAGGAGCCACAGAGATGTGCTTAGTTTAGAATTTGACAGGGATTGCTAAACTAGGTGTAGCATGGATTTCAGGATTAGTGTTAATGTTACGTTTAAGGCTGGCATGAGCCGGAAATGTTCTGGAGCTTCTTGGTCTAATCGGGTCAGTCAGGTTAGATTCATGGTTTTGACAGTAGGATGCAAACACTGACCTGAACTGTAACAAAAGGCCCTTCCTTTATGTTCGACACTGTAACAAAACTGAGACACCTGCTTGTACAAGCTGTAACCTCCTGCTTTCTGGCCAAATGAGGGCAGCTCAGTAACAGGACTCCATGGGACGGAATGGGATAACTGCACACCAAACTCTGTGAAGCCAACTACTGGACAACTCTATATGGCCAGCTCTATGCAGGGACAACTCTACATGGGTCTATCATGGAAGGTGAAGGTGAAGGCAACACCACTTGCAAGCTTGTTCCTGCTGTGTCTTGTTTGGTATTTTTTCTCTTTTTTGTGTGAGTGCTGTTGTTTTTTTAAATTGAGGGACATATGGTCATGGCATCCCACCATCCCAGCATCCTACTCAGCCCTGGGCAACTGGAAATCCAGGGAGCCAGCAGTCCCTGTCGTCGTGCCTCTTCCCCATCTGCACAATGCACATGTCAGTACCAGCAACAGAGCCTCTGCAAGGGCTCAGCGGGTGGCAGGAGGCAGCAAAGCAACCACCAGGTCTCTGGCTTCCCAAGAAAAAAAAAACCTCATGAATTCTCCCCACCAGGTCTAAGATTGTTCAGCTTAGAGCATTGGGCTGGCTGTGATGAGTTGCCCTAGAACCTCCCCAAAAAAAGAAAAGAAAAATAAGCTGAGGCTGACAAAACAGCAAGCTCTACCATCAGGCACTGCTCAGGTGACAAGCTTCCCCCTCATGCCCAGAGCTGTGCCGAGAGCTGCTCTCCCCACTGCTTTCCCCATGCCTTCCGCACTGCTCGTCCCCTTGCCTGCACACCTCCTTCTCCCCATAAGGTAATGCATACTGCAGACACAGAAGGAATGAGCTCTTGGGGGGCTCCCCCAAACACCTCCCGTGAGAGATCACTTGCTGCCAGGTGCTCCCAAACACCCTGTGGTCAGGCAGAGCCCCTGATGGTGTTCAAGGGCTTTACAGAGCTTGCTGTTTGGTAGGGAGGACCAGAGGAATCTGCCTTCCTGCACAGAGTTGGCCATGTAGATTTGTCCCATGGATATTTGGCCTTGGAGAGCTGTCTGCAGAGAGCTGGCTGTGGAAAGCTGTCCTAGACCCGTCCTGTATTAGGTTAATACACACTTCACCATCTAGAAGGCAGATAGAGGGACAGCCTTGCCAGTACTAATTCTCCATGGAAGACCCCTGCCACGTGAAGATGCAAATAGGGAGAAGTGTTTCTGATTACAAATGATGTGTAAAAGATTTGTGGCTGCTCCCAACATCTAGCCCTTGCAGTAGCCTTTCAGACTGAAGCTCTCTCAAGCCTCACAGCTGAGGCATGGTCAATTGATTTCTAAAACTCTTGGAGTTAGCTCATGGATCCTGATAGGATTTTGGTTCACATCTGAAAGCAGTGCTGACCCCAATCCTAAGATAAAAACAATGACTCCTATCAAGTCCAGCAGTACTTACAGCTATGTTTCCCTAGTCCTCAGCAGCTTTTTGTAGACTCAGCAAGAAATCAAGTTAATTGGGAAACCCTGATCCTTTCATTAAGCTTAAAGTCTTTAAAACTCTGCTGTATTCAGAGGACAGTGGATTAGTGTCACTATTAATCACTACTCCAAGCAATGCTTGGTAGCTTTTCCAGGATCTGCAGCAACTTGGGGTTGCAGGACAGTATCCTCTGCCTACCCAGGACTACAGTGAGGGAATCTGCAAGCAACAACTGCCCACTCACCCCATATTGTCACCTCTCTCCAGCTGCAGGGGTTGCAGCTCATTAGTTTTTATCAGCCAAGTTCTAGTGCACACCCTCTCTGAAATTTATTTTTCAGCCTAAAATCTCTTATGAATGCCACAAATAAGTGCAGTCAGCTGTCTCTAGCAACTCTAAACACAGCTAAAGGTGGCCCTGTCTAGTAATTCAAACTCTCCCATCCATCCTGGGCTAAAATGCAGTCTTCTCATTCAACCTCTTTGCTCAAGAGAGTAGTCACAAATCTTTCACTGTGTCTGGGATGTGTTAGTAATTCAGTGCCTCCTCACATCACACTGAGACACTCCTTCAGTGTTAATCAGGGGCAAAACCTTTCCGATCCAATAGGTAATTATTCCCGCTGAGCTGCTATTTAACATGTAGTATTGAATATGTCTTTTGCAGCCTCTTGAGGTACAGAGCAAATTTTGATTACCTCCGAAACACCATACAGCACAAAAAGGGTATGGGTTGAAGTTTCTGAATTTCTTTGATTTTTTTTTTGTTTGTTTTTGAATTTTGAAGTGGCAGTTAGGAAAATGGCTTCAAATGCCTTTAGACAATATAAAGACTGAAATCCTCTCTTTTTTTTTTTTAATGGGTGATTTATGCTATGCATCCTACTTGCTTTTGAGAATAGGATGTTAGTGGCTTGTGTAAATTTCTCCTCATAGTGTTAAGATACTTTTAAAAAAGTTACACTTTACCAATTTGCAAATTAATTATTCCTATACCATTTGCTCTGCTAAAAAAAAAAAAAAAAAAGGAATGGATTAATCATGTCAAAAAATGTATAAAGTTAACTCAGTACATACTAGGTTGCATACAGCTTCGGCACAGCTAGCTACCTCCAGAACCAAACGACATCTGAATGATTCTTCCAACTGTATATAACCATGAACAAGGAGGTCTATTAGCTAATCTTTGTTGTTTTAAAAAAAAGTAAAACCCACTGAAGTAAAATAAGGGAAAATCTGATTTACATTACAGAATGATGGCTTTTCTTTAACCTCTCTGCTATGTTTTTGTCCAACAGTATGTATGTTAAGCCCCATATCATTTATGTTTTGTTGTATTTTGGCACTAAAGACTCTAATCCAGAGTATTACTTTCAATTCAGAAAGTTCACATTAAAAAAAAACCACAACTTCTGTCCTACTCATTTTACCTGTTTAACTAAATTCCGAGAAGAAAATTTCCATACCTGACTTTCTAAGGTATAAGTTTCTCTTTTCTGAAGATCTGTTTAAAATGTATAATTGTTCCCATGGGAAGATTAGTAGATTTATTAAAAAAAAGTATAGGTTCAAGATTTCTGGTATTTGCATGAAACAAAAAGAAAATGCAGAAGAAATGTGTTAGTCTGTCTCTTCACCTTGACAGTGAGTAGGAAAACCTGGACTTCAAAGGGTGAGAAAAAGTTCAGACTTCATGCTAAATCAGATTTGGGCCTTGCTCCAGGATTTGCCAGGTATGCCAATTTTTTTTAGGACATAAAATATAAAATAATGTTAATGGAAAGAAAACCACAGCCACCACACTCATTCCCCTTTGGCTGGGGAATCAGTTTAAATCCCCAGAGTGGTCAGTGCTGCATCCTTCCAGACAGCCCTCTCTCCACTAATCCAATCACCACCATGACCAGAAGCTGCTAACTGTGCTGTGGATTTCCAGATTTCTGCCTTAATTGCTGGCCTGCAGGAACCTGAGCCACGAGACAATAGCTGGCTCAGTCAGATGGGGAAACATCTGCAGTCCCCGTGCTCCAGGCTCTGATGCAAAGGACCACCAAGAGAGGGTCTTTCAGCAGAGCCTATGTGCTTTGGCTGCTGTTGACACCCTCGTGAGAAATGGGAGTAGCAATGGGATGTGGTATTCCTGCTTACATTGGCTGTGACCCAAGCTTTCTCTTTGTCCTCTGTGTTGCTGGTAAGAAGGGCACAGGCTGTAGGATATATCTACCCTGTGTGATTGTATCAGAAATGGTATGGCCTGCAAGACTGGGGAAGTGATTGTCCCCCGGTATTTGGCGCTGGTGAGGCCACACCTCAAATAACATCTTGAGTTTTGGGCCCCTCACTACAAGAAGGACATTGAGGTGGTGGAGTGTGTTCAAAGAAGGGCAACAAAGCTGGTGAGGGGTCTAGAGCACAAGTCCTGTGAGGGATGGCTGAGGGAACTGGGGTTCTTTAGCCTGAAGAAAAAAAGGCTGAGGGGAGACCTTATCACCCTCTACAACCACCTGAAAGGAGGTTGTAGCAAGGTGGGGGTCAGTCTCATCTTTGACATAATAAGAGATAGAACAAGAGTTAAAATGTCTCAAGCTGCACCAGGAGATATTTAGGTTGGATATCAGGAGAAATTTCTTCACCAAAAGGGTTGTCAGGAACTGGAACAGGCTTCCCAAGAAAGTGGTGGAGTCACCATCTCCGAAGGTATTTAAAAGATATGTAGGTGTGGTGTCTAGGGACACAGTTTAGTGGTGGACTTGTCCGTGTTAGGTTTACAGTTGGACTTGATGATCTTAAAGGTCTTTTCCAACCTAAATGATTCTATGACTCTATGATTAGGGACAGTCAGGACTTTAAATAAGACCAACAACCATCATGTTGGTTGAATGATATCATTGTGGTGTGTCTCAGTAGTTGTACTACTGTTATGTACAGTCCCAGTTCAAATAATCCTGACTAAAATAGTCTGGGCTCTATTTTCAGTTGTATTAAGACTTGCAGAAGAGATTGTATGTTCCCTTGCATGTGCAAGCCATGCATATATGAGGCAGACGGAACTGCAGTTAGAAATTGCTGCTTTCACCAGGTGTCAGGTTTACCATGTGCAAGGATACACCATGAGTTTAGTATTGTTGGCCTCTCTACGAAGGAAACTTCAGCAGCTGACTGACCTCGTGCCATGGTTGATCCCACAGGCCAGTGACATGCTGTGCAGGGCAGTTTCTTTCTGGCTTGTGTTTCCCTTCCATTTGCTTTAAGCCATCTTTTGTTCTTCTATAAATAACACAATTTAAAAGGAAACTGAGGCTTTTTTTTCCCTCTAACCTGCCTTTTCCAGTAGCTGAAATAAATGCCTCCAGCTATCTTTTTCATATCCATTTCTCTGTCCCTTCCTTCCTCCCAATACTTCTGACAACTATTAGCTCCTGGCTGAACATTTCTAATAGTTGTGATCAACGCTGCTCTAGTGAGGAGTGGCCAGCTCTCTGTAACATACCTCCTGCAAAGAAGTCAAGATCATTATGGACATAACTATTGTTGATATTTACTGTGCTCAGCGATGGACTAAATCCTAACAACTGTCTCTGCTGGCTTGCTGTCAGGAAGGCTTTGGAAAGTCCTCAAGGCACTTCTGCAGCACTGCACATGAAAGAGCTGGAGGGGAAGTGTTTCTCTGCACTGGACTTTTCCAGTACAAAGAATCATTGTCCTACATCTTAGCTGAGCAACAGAGTCAATGTCCCACAAGTGATGACTTCTAAAGTTTAACCAGTTTTTTAAATGGGTACGCCTATTGTTTAGAATAAGTACTCAAACAATCAGTGGAAGTAGCCACTCTCCCCAAAGGATATTATTAGAGAATTAAGATTATTAAAGGGACAATATATTTGTCCCAGGTCTCACCAAAACCAAACTCTGTCTGACATCCTTCCTCTTCTCAAAAAAAGAGTCATTGCTAAGGGCAAGTCAGAGATTTAGAGTGAAGATCAATGATTTTTTAAGTAAAAAAACCCCTTGTGTGTGGAATTAGCAACATCTGCAAAGAGAAAACATATTTATTTCTGTGATGCAGAAATAAAAGTAATTTTGCATTTGTTTTTGTTAAAATGTTGATATTTCTTTGTCTTTCTTTTCTCCTTTCTTCATTAGCTAGCTTTATAAAAGTGGTTCCTTGTGTTTTGTCTAGGATATCGGTAAGCATGTACAATTAAGCCAGTGAGAGGAGTACTGTGAAACAGATGTGGACAGACCCCAGCATAATTAGACGGGTGAACTGCTGGAAGCACTGAGTGGAGAAGGCTGTGTTCTTGTTTTCTGATCTCTGGCAGGGGAATGGAGTTGGCTGATAGTGGCTGTTTTGAACAACCCTGCGGCTTTGTGGTAATGCAGTGCAATATCATTTGGGAGAGCAGCTGGTTTCCTGATGTGGAATTACTGTTCCCTGGCTGGGATGTTCTGTGGAAGCAGCAATCTCTGCTCCAAAACTCAAAGTGCAACCTGCCTTGCATAGGGAAACTAGAGAGCAACCTCTGATAAGAGACAACTTCACTCTTCACACAGATGGCTGATAATTGCAGGACATTAAGAGACTCAATGTGAAGTGAAAGATGACCAAGAGCTGTGGGATGGGTGGATATCCAGGAGCCTTGGGACTGATTTTGGAATAGCTCTGAATGAGTAGAATGGGTGTCTTGGCTTACGGTTTCATCTGTGGTTCCCAGTAGCTATAGATTCCAGACTGGAGTACTAAATTAATAAATATCAGCATCACATAATTCATCTTAAACATTATTTGCTTCCTGAAACTGAAAACTTTATGAAACATTCCAGAGACATGCTCAATTTTTCTTCAATTTAAATTTTAAAGTTAAATATAACCCCAGCAATTGCTTTTCTCTTAAGAATATATCCTGAGCCTTTTACAATGGCTTCCTAGTAATAAAGACAGTGAGAATTTAATGTGAACTGACTCAAATACCCCACAGGAAAAGCATCCTGACCAGTCAAACATCACTATAATATGTAAGCCAATTGTACTGTTTAAAATATCAAGGCAAATTTTTTATGAATCAAAGAAATATGTTTCCTTTTTTGTTTCCTTGCATCAGTCCTGGATAAGGACCTTTTATTGTCCTTTGCTCCTTTACTTTTTGCAAGAGTTAATGCAATGGAAAAGGATCCTGCTCTCCCTAAGAGCATGCAAGACTGATTCACTCCCATCTCCATAGCACACCCCAGAGATGTCACCACTGACTTGTAATCAATGCTGGCAGTATCTACTTCGTGTCAGCTGTGAACACTAGGCGATATAAAGACCCTTTTTATTTACTGCTACTTATTCCTATGAAAAAGAAAATTGTGCTATTAAAAAAGCCCTCTTTTTCTCCATGAGCACAAATGAAAGTGTCTCCTCAGCAATTTTTCATACACCAATGGCTTGTGCCTGTCCAGTTTGACCCTCACCAGCCCAAATGAATGCAGCAGTTCTTCATTCTGCACATACTAATGGCAATGCATCATGCCATGTTTTGAACATGCTGTATAGGCTGTTTATTGTGACTACCCTTGTGTTGTCTGTAGTGGTTGTGTCAGCTGCATCACTTGCAGTCTTGTTCCAAGACAGAGGAGACCCTGATAATTCAGCAATTAACTGGGTGAATTTGGAGCTTCAAAATAAAACTGAGGTTACCAAGATCTTGTTTGAAGTTAGTTACAACCATCAACTCTAAATAAATGCAATAGCAATCATGGAGGGGGAGGTGAGAAGGAGTTGTCTGGTTGCTCTATGAAGTAGGGCCCATTGATAAACTAGAGTGGGGTCAATCCTACTTTTTCATGTGAATATCATTCAGAACTGAATCATTTATTCATAAAGTATTATTTTCCAGTAATGTCTATAAATCACTTAGTTAAGATTGCACTTTTCTTCTGTTACAGATCTATAGGCATAGGTATTTACTTGGAGTCCAAGGCAGGTCCTTGGACTTAATTTGCAGTCCAGTTTAATAGACCTATAGCAGGTCACTTCCATAGAGTGTAACAGTATGGTGGGAAGATTAGTACTGTTCCTTTTCAGGAAATATTTTGCTACATATTTCCTCACCCATTTAACTCATCCAGAGACTGCCAAATAAGGACTGTGTTATTTTCCTTGGTACATGTGAGTACCATTAATTTGCATCTGTGTAAGTGCCTAAAGTGAGATGTTCAAAACTACTTCACAGGGTGATCGAAGTGAAGGAATGAGAAATGGACAGAAAAAAAAAAAAAAGTAGTTTCTGTATGTTCATTTTTTAAAGGTAAAAGTTAAACTACTAAGCTGCACTTCAAAGTGTTAACCACACAGGCATTTGTGTTACTCAGGCTATTCATGGAAGCCTCACCTGCTGCTGTAGAAGTTCTGGAAGCACAGTTGGCAATCCAAGACAAGACTCTGTTACCATGTGTGGGTCTGTAGGCATATAGTCCCAATATAGTCCCAATTTCACAAGTAACAGTTCAGGTGGAAATTTACAAATCCTTTGGTGTGTTAGTTTTTTCAGTGGCTGGACAAGAAATGTTTATTTAACAGGATTACAAAGGCTGTGAAAATAAGCAGGGTCACAATAAAAAAATAAAACACAGATTTTGACAGAATGGACAACCACCAAAGATATTTTAAAATCTAAATTTAAAAGGTGATATCATCGGCAATGATAAGCTACTGTTCTGCCACTTCCTAATTTGTGGAATTGTTTCGTATTTAAAATCATTTCTATATTGAGAATGCAGAAGATGGGTTAATTTCTATTGTATTTGACTACCCAAACAAAATCCTAGTGTAGTTAAGCTTCTCTAAACTCAGCCTGGGGTACACGTGATTGAGGGTTTTAGTAGTGAAACTGCAAAAGGAACATATGCTGAGGATTATATTTGAGGGAAAAAAAGGAGAATCTAACGATGACAAAATGTGTACCTATCCATCTGTCGGATTTGCACGCACATGTAGCTAGCGAGAACTGGTATCAAATACTCAGAGGGCCTGTGCTGCCTATGTGTTATACTCAATCTGTCCACCAAATTTTCTTTTCCAAGAGCTGTGCCTAAGCAGCAAATGTGAATCCAGTTCCACACTTTGCAGAGCAGGCATCTGCATTTTTAATTTAACAATGACCACAATAAAATCAAGGTTTTCTTCCCGAGAAAGAGCTATTCCAACAGTAATTATCCCAAATCTATTTAGCAGTTTGCACATTGACTAATATGATGTAATGCAATGGGGAAAAGCAGAAATATTTGATTAGAATTTGTCACTTTTCTATCTGTGTATTTTGTCTTTAAAAGATATTGCTTAGAAAATTACTAAATATTTGCTTTTAGTTATTCAATTGCTTTGGTTAAAATGCTGCACTACATCCTCTGAGGCCATTATGGATTTGTTTGAGGGATTTTAGGTTTTGGTTTGCTGCCAGGCCAATATATCTAGAACTATCTGTTCTAGTTTGGTTTAATAAACTATCACTTGGAAGGTTAATCAAAAACTCATTTTCAACATGAAAGTGTAGTGTGCTATTACTAAAATATGGTTTAATGTGACTTTGCCTTAAAAGCCTTGACATTCCACTGTGTTCATCTTTACAATGTGTAATCATTCTACATGGTTTTTTTCAACACCTGAAAGGGAGACTATGCAGCAACTGCATAGACATCACATTGCAGACAGTCCCTGAGCGATCAATGGCTTCAGGCTTAGTCTTCCCTGGGGATCTGCTTTTGGACAGTGTCAGAGGCAGGACTCTGAGCTAGTCTCATCTATAGTTTTACCTAGTTCCTATAAAGCCAGTTTATGTATGAACTCATTAGATGTACTAAGATTCATATTATTGTCAGTACTCATTACTTAAGACATGCAATTGTAGCATGTCCTTAAATCTTCATGTTCTCCTTTCCTTCACCTCATCTATACAAGAAGATCATACCTGGTAAAATATGTCATAAATCAAATTGGCCAATTGTGCAAATTACAAATGTGTGCCTACACTTAACTATGTTGAACTTGAGGTCTCTCAATCCACCTTGAGTTGGTAATATGCTAGCTTTGGTTCATTCAAGTAATGATCTTGCACTGTATTGAAGATTAAAACTCAACTGCATCTAGTTACTTGGACTCATGTTTCTTTGCTCTTAATTTTATGACTTTTTTTTAAAGATAACATTTTCTCCTTTCTTTTTAACACACCGAGCATGGACAGTAAGCATCTATCATACTGTAGTTTGTTTTAAAGTTAAGAGACAGAAGGTTTGGCAGAAAAAGTTTTCATTTTGGTCAACACAAGCATACACTTCTGTTTTAAAGTGATTATTGCTAAAATGAATGTCCACAGCAATTGCAGCCCATTTTTCCTTTACCCCACACTTACCATTTCTAAAGTCTCTACAGATCCAGGTTTCAGGGAGAATGCTTTTTTGTTACTGCTCAATAGTTGTATTTGATTGTTCAGCAGTGAGAAGACAGGACCTCTGCCAAAACTTTTAAATCACCTATATAAAAAGGCAAAGGCCTGGATACAGAATTAAACACTTCTTACTTATCACAAACACATGTAAGTCTCTGTTTTTCCATTTCTGCTTGTTATGACGTTAGAATCTCTTCCCAACATACGTGTAGAGGCAGTGTGGTCTATTGGATAAATTGCGAGGCTTAGACTTCTAAGACTCAGATATTCTAACTGTGACTTTGTTACAGGCACCAGGGAAAATCCTATTACATCTCTCAGGACAGGCTTTTCACCAGAAAAATGTAATGACAATAGAGCCAGCTAGAGAATATTTATTTATAAATATATGCTTTATTTTATGGAAAGAATTAATTGCATCCTGTAATTTGCCAGTAGTTTCTGATAAGGTTTTCAATAAACTAATTTTGCTTGTCTTTTCATATACCTGTATCTGGCTTATTCTGGTTTAAATTGGATCCACCTCCCAGACTGCTAAGTACTCCAAGAGCACCAGTTGTCAGAAAACCAAGCAGGAATGTGAGAGGTTGCACACACAGAAAGAAAATGCAAGAAAACACCTGAGGGTTCCCTAAGACCTTGTTTTCAAAAGAGGAGCTGGTTGTACCTTGCACTTTTGTTCTACCTACTGTATATCTCCAGACACAAAACAGGAGAAAAAAAACCACAAAAACCAACTTTAAAATATATAGTTTATATTTTCTGTTGCAGATTAGACTCTAGGAAAGCTTAGTTTTGTTTCACTCTGAAGTAGGCTGGAATAGTGACACTCGGGCAGGCTAGATAGTTTAAATGATCTTCCAGCTGCTGACCCACAGTAACTACATGTCCCTTCAAAGAATCACTGATGTGACTGTGGAGACCCTTGGGGACAGCTATAGCAGAGATACAGAGCAACCTTGCAGGCTGCCTTGGGGCAACCCAATACCGTGAAGATGGAGGTTCTTGAACAACAGTAGAACATGTATGTTTCTGTGTGCTATGGTGTGATGCTCATCTAGGGCAGGAACAGGGGCAGGAGTGCACCCTGACAAGGAGAGATGGCGTGTGGCTGGGCAGCAGCTCAATAAGCTCTGTGCATTGAGCTGTTTAACAAAACTTTCCTGTTGGAAAGGGTCTGTTATTGTCCTGGATTGGGCTAGGATAGGGTTAATTTTCACCAGAAGCTAGGAGGGGGCTACAGCCAGGACAGAAAACCAAACCAGACTATGAGATATTCAATACCATACTGATGACATGCCCACTCTATAAGGGTGGGAGGGGGCAGGGCAGGATGAGTCTGTGGGTGAGGCCATCGGTGCAGCTCTCTGCGGTCGGTGCAGTTTGTATCACGTTATATATCATTTCATTACTATTATTGTTATTCCTGTTTTTTCTTCTCCTTTTGCGTTGTTCTGTTAAATTCTCCTTATCTCAGCCCACGAGGTTTTGTCTTTCCTGCCCTGTTATCCTTCCCTTCCACCAGGGAGAGGTGTGGGGTGGTTGAGAGGCCACATGGTACTCAGCTCCGGGTTGGGTCTAAACCATGATAGTCGTCAAACAAAATATTCAGAAGGCATTTCTGTGACTTCCAGAAGGCAAGGAACTGAACAGTCTTCAGCCAAGAACTGCACTGTCTCTAGGTGTCAAACTGAGTAGAAGATGACTGTGTGGGTGGAGGGTAGAGGGGGCAAAAGGGGGAGCAGAGACATGTAGGGGGAGCAGAGACACAGGAGAAACTTGCAGGAGCAGGGCAGCACAGAGAGTTATGGACCCATTCTTAAAGAGATTACTTCAATTTGCACAACAAAAAATATAGGTACAGCCTAAATTCGACCCTAAGCACTTACAAATCCACAGGGTGTCTGTGCTCTCCAGGGGCACCATTTTCATGCCTCTCTGAATTGCATCCTGAAGGTCACAGGCAAAATTATTCTTGGCTTTAGCTTATAGGATCAGTGTGTGCTCTGGCTCTTTTTTTCATAACCATTTTCTGTGTAAGTGGAATGGAGTCAAATCAAGTTTCTTTGTTAACACATTTTAATTTTCTTGTTAAATCAAGAAGCAACTACAGACAATTTTAAGAACATTGTAGCAAGATGGGGTTGTGGAACTATATTCAGAAGAAAAAGAACCACTTTGAGGTGCTATTTAAGAAAATAGGTATGTTTTCTTCCATCCTAACAAACTTGAATGCATCCCTATCTTCCTATATTGTATTCTTTCAATAGTCTTCTTAACACATCCCTCCCTCACACTCTGTATATTTTGGTGGTTTTAGAAGAGGTTACTAAAGAGCTCAAAGAAGCTACCAGCTGTGACACGAATCTCCATTACCAGCCCTCTTCAAGAGCTTGTCTTTCATATTTGAAAACATTTAGTGGAGCATTTTGCCAGCTTCTTAGTATGACCATAAGAGGCCTCAGACTCTCAGCTTTCATAGCTATATTCCAAAATTAGAGTGTTCTCACAAATTGGCAAGTTTCCAGTTCCTGAAACAAAATATGGCAAAATCCAGCACTGTGAGCTATTAGCACTTGTCCCCAACATCAATGTCTAAGCACTTATACTGATGCTTTCCAGCTATCCACAAAAGTTACCTGTACTGTGGAAAGAAATTGCTCACAGGTAGAACTGTAATTCATTTAACAGTAAATTTAACAAGTGCCACAAAGAGGTCATATTTAAGAAGAAAGGTATCACAGGAACCTTATAAATATGCTTCAAACTAGTAAAGAACCTGGATTATTTTGATATTTGTCTTTCCATTGTTAATTCTGTAATAATTTGTTTGGAGATGTAGTAAAGTATTTAAAGAAACTAGTGTGGATCTCCTTGTTAAATACTTTTTCAACTGGAGACCAAGCTCTTGTTTTAATTTTGACCAAGAGAACAGTTCTAGTTAGGAAATGTCTTGAGGCTCCAAGTTTCTTGCTGAATGCAGGAACAGGACACAGTGGGGTTGTGTCCACAGCTGTGGTCTGCCTTCTACCCCCTGTCAGGGCTGTGCTGGTTAAGAACTCCCAGCAATGATTTCTCTGCCTGTATCCTGGGACCGAACACCACACAAATCAATAAGATGCTGCTCTTTGCCAACACAGCCCCAATGCTAATCATCTTGGTTTGCCTTCATTTTCAAACAGGGGGATTCTAAAGCCAGGTGGCTTCACTGAGTGCATTTTGTTTCCTGGTGCTCTGGTTCTTATCCAGAGTTGTTGAGGAGCTACTTACCAGAAAACTACCTTAAAGAAGACCACAGAACAGCAGTGATTTAAACACCTGATCCCAAAACACAGCTGCAAAAGAGGACAAAAACAAGTTGCAAAGCTGCACTGATGTCAGTCACTTGTCCTAATTCTTAGTGGTACCTGCAGCAGCTTGGATTCTAAGGGATTTCTTGGCTATAGCTCTTTCCAGTTTGCACTCCTTCCAATTTGCATCATCAACAACCTTTCTGAGAGTGCAGTCTGACCAGTCATCCAGGTCATTTTAATAAAGATGTTGAACAGCATTGGACCCGCTAGGGACCACGGGGAACATCACCAGTTCCTGTTTGATTACTTTGTGAAGTTTATCACCTTTTGAAGGGGCCTAAAATTTCAAAGGTGAAAATTACTTCAAGCCATTTTTGCCTGTACACTTTGCCTTTCTCCTTCATAAGGGCTTCTGCAGGCCATGGGTTCTCAGCCCTGTTTTTTTTCTGAGAATCAAATTACTAGCTGATGATCACCAGCACATTCATAGCGACTGTGATGGACCCAAATTTTCATCAGAAAGACCTAAAAATCCAGATATTACAAGACATGCTTGGCTCCAACATTATTCATAGACTCCTAACAACCTCCAGCATTGCTTTTTGAGAAGTTTCAGTGGCAGTATTTTATCCAGCTATTAATTTTCCTGTATACTGTACATGCATTTCATATTTCAGTGACAAAGAAGGAATTCACAAAGGTTCATTTCAATAGGAAGGTGCGTTAATAATAGGGAGTTTTGGGCGGTGGTTTAGAGCAGGAGCTTAACTTCAGGCACTCTAAATCATACCTCTGAAGGAGCGCCTTTCTTTCCAGTGCCTGTAGAGGAAGTGCAGAGAGATTAACCTCCATCAACACTCCTCTAAATGTCAATGCAAAAGATTGCATATGATGGCAGTTAGGAAATCAGATAGTTTAATGCAGCCATTAATTAAACAAAAACATTAAGGCAATCTCACCACAGATTTTCATAACTGTAACTGAAATAAAATTTCAGTGTTTGAAAAGATTTTTGTAATTAATTGCATCGGTAGAAGCAGAAAAATATTAAGTGTCTGAAAAATTACCCCTTGATGCCCCTAGCACATTTAAGTGAGCAAAAAAAAGGTACCCTGTCTTTTCGTAAGTGCACTTAAAGTACAAAAAGAAATGCTTGAAGACCTGTCATTCAAAACATGGTATATACATGTTGCAGCATATAAATAAAGCACAGTGAAAACTTTCTTAAAATATTTATGCACGCTGTAAGATTTAATGTTTCCTTAAAAACACCATTTACGAAAGTGGTTGATATAGTAAAAAATGCACTTAACCCTTGGACTGTGTGTCTGAGCATTTCCTGGTATAGGTTCATGGTGGCAAAATGAAGAACCATAAATCCACAGAAGACACCACAGTAAATGTGTGAATAAGATGTTCTTGGACTCCATCGCTAGTGGATTGCATCAGGTTAGGGAGAAGGAGGCTGATGCTTTTCGGTTTCCATTGGCAAAGAAGCAGGAGTAAAGAAAAAACTGTACCCATATACTGAAAGCACACATCACTTTAGAGGAAACACATTGCCAGTAGTCAAAAAAGTAATACCTTTGGTAATATTTCTTTCTAAATTGCAGACTGAAGTAGTATTTAAATTTTGTATCAATCAGGAGGCAGCAGTAATTTTATAGTATTTAAACCAAGCTAAAGATCTTTTTGTATGTAGAATATGAAGATCTTTCCTACATGAGCTACTACAAATCCCAAGACAGGCACAGAGGTTTTTAGAAAAGGCTCATCCCTACCAAGTGAATGAATATTTGCAATGTTTATATGTGTGAGGGATCTTGAGAGATATGGATTCCTCATAACTTAAAAAGAATTTTCTGTAGTTGCTATATTTACCAGCATAGACACCATTATATCTCTGTTATATACCACGCTATGAGTGAGAACACAGGAAATTGCTATATACCCAAGAGTATGCATTTTAACTGATATTCTCCTGTAAAGTATACTTTCTGAAATGTTAACAAGCACTCAGATTACATTCAATGTTAGATTTTTTTTCTATTGCTTGTTATTGCTAAGCATTTTTATTACAGTGTGTGTAGCTTTATCTACATAAAAAGTACAATAAGGTGTATTTCAGTATAATGCAAAGATGAGATTAAAATACAGTTCAGCTAGAAGTCATAGCCTTTCTCCATCAGTAACTGTTGCAATAGGAGTTTATTTGACACACTGGAATGAATTGTTACTTTAATGATTTTTACTGAAGAGAACAAGACCCCTAACATGCCAGAAAACTCAGCAGGTCTATATATATTAAGCAAATTATTAAAAAAGGACAATATGGGAAGACGAGCTAGACCATTCCAGTGCATATAAAACATTTTCCCATTAATGCTATTTTATTCAGAAGCAGTCAGAGACTTATTAAATGCATTATCAGTTTACCATAATTTCCTTTATTTTCAGTTTATATAATTTCTCTCTCTCTCTCTCTCTCTCATCATCCTAAGGCTGTAGGATCATTCAGTGGTAATTTTTTATATGATATTTTGGCCTCTAGTATATAAATGCATCTAGATCTGCAGGTACTGAGCCATGTAAACATCTGTAATTTTCAGATGAGGAGTTTAGGGGGACATATTCATGGCAGCTGAGTTATGGCAGATTCAGCATTACAGCTGGGCTCCTTGCCAGCCTTACTGTCCTTCCCATATTACCAGTCATTGAGGGCACAGAATTGCTAGTAAGGATGTAATTTTGGGTCTGTATAAGAAAGCTGACACCCCAGGAAAGCCAACCATATGAAACGCAGGTCTGAGGCAGCTTGGCAGCAAGTCAGCTTCTAAGTAGTAATGCTTGTATTAAAGATATTCTGCCTTCCACGCTTAATAGAAATAAAGTTTGATTGAAGACATGTTCAGATTGCACTCTGTTCAAATTGCACTCTGTCTGATGCCAGGTATTTCATATTAAACAGTTTGGGGAGTTTTGTTATCTGAAGCAAAAGGGATTTAGATTTATTCCAGACTTTCACAGTAGAAACTTGCCCTGTGGACTGAAGCCACTGATCCAGGGGGAAAAAAAAAAAAAAAGGCTACTGGAGGTCTGATCATCTTCCTTTTGGCAGAGAAACTCATGATTCTTTGCATGCTTTTCAAAATTATTCCACTGTAGAGGAGGAGTTACCCTTTGCTGCAGCACTAGGAAATCCCCATTTTGCCTTGAAACTGCCGCAGGGTCCAATATGATGATATTATTTTTTTCCAAAAGTACAGAGGTCAGGACTCCTGTGACAATGAACTCTAATCTCCCTCCCTCTCTCCCGCTTTCTAGCCCTTGTGTTTACAAAGTTAAATTTGCTGCAAACAGGAAAATCAAGACCAGAGAAGCAAATCAAAAGAGCCACAAGTTACATATTGTCTTTTTCTTTGTTATTTGACAGACCAATCCTATGGCAATCCAATTATATTTGAAACCCAGCTCATGGTATTTGAATTCTCGATGGCACATCAGATATCCTTGGGGAACCACAGCAGGCTATGAAGTTCCATAAAACATGTATTAGATTAATACACAATTCACCATTTAAAAGATAAATAGAGGGACAGCCTTACCAGTACGAATTCTTCATTTATTTTTAGGTGATGGGAAATACAATGCCTGTATTGGGAGCTCTGATTAAAGAATTTATTAGCGCAACATTTCATATCACTAGCTGACAGCATACAGGCAAATACATGTTATATTCATTTGGATTTGCATAGGTGATTTTACCTATAGTGCAGCCATAGACATTTAGAGGATAAGAACTGTCAGTAAAATAATCTGTATACTGAAGGAGGTAAAGCCCTACCTGGAGCATAAACAAAAAAATTAAAATAGAGAATTACTGACATAAAGGGTTTTGAAAAGTGTCTACGGGATAAGTGTCCTTTTGAAGATAAGTGCAGGTAGAAGAGGATATTAGGAAATTCCACACTGAGCCATGGCCTGGGAAAGCAGGTAACGGGCCAAAGCATGCAAACAAGTCACATCTTCCTTGCCACATTCTTACAGTAACAGCTGGAGGTTGTTTCAGGCTCTGTGCTTGATGCAGAGAAAGTTTTACTCTGCCATCTCAACACTTTTTCCATTTTTGAACTATTTTATTGTTATATCTCAGCCTATTTCTCAGAGAGGATAATATTTTGCAGAAAAACCTCTGGGCCTTTCCTAATGACCCAGTGACCTTAATATCTAAAGTTTTGTGGTTTCCTGTGTGGGGAAGTACGAGAGCAGTTGACTGCAATACTTCTGCATTTTGACTGCTATTCTATTCACTGACCAAAACAAGCCAACAGTCAGGATAGTAGTGAAACATCTCCAAGGAAGAAGGCATATTTCTTCTTTTTACTGCTGGGTATTCCTGGCTAATTTGAGAATGCTTTCAGCTACAACAACACAATAATTTCAGCTTTGTGTTGTTTTGTTCTGCTGTGGTTTTCATTTGCTGCAAGGGAGGAGAGAGGAGAGGAGAGGAGAGGAGAGGAGAGGAGAGGAGAGGAGAGGAG